>KZ805510.1:0-75545 GCA_003073855.1 Periconia macrospinosa
ATATATATATATATATATATATATTTATCCTCTACAATCTACTACCTTACTAATCATCTTAATCGTTAGATGAATATTACCTACCTACCTACCTACCTACCTACCTATTTACCCAAAGGACAAACGAACAAACCAATATCTTAAATACAACTTGCGCGCGCGCACGCGTCTAGATTATATATAACGTTATGTATCCTTAAATATATGTATATATATATCGTAAATCCTTAATTCTCCATCTATACTACTTTATTGAAAACTAAACTTCGCGTAAACATTCGTCCCTCGCACAGTCCCTTCTTTCTTTTATTTGTATAAAACTACTTAACTTACTTATATCCTGAATAATTGCTAATGAACGATATAATGATACAAATACCTCCCCCTCCACCCCCCCCCCCCCCCCCCCTTTTTTTTTTTGTGGAAACCGGGTAACTGAGGTCTATTTTACGCAGTACATAACACAAACAACGCGGTATGTATGCGGATATTGATGGGTTGTGTTGGGTGGTGTTAGGGGGGTTTGGGTTTTGTTGGGATATCAATTTGATGTTGGGGGTTTTGTTTCGTGGTGTGTGCGTGGGGAGGCGGTGGGGGGTGGTTTGTGATGATTATGATGGGGTGGTTTGAGAGTGCATGTTGTTGCTGTTGTTGTTATTGGGAGGAAGAACGTAGAGGTTTATGTGTGTTTCGCGGTGCATGGTGCATAGTGCATAAAAAGGTATATGTGTCATCGCTACAGTAATCAAATTACTAGCGGTATTAACATAGGTAACGCATCACAAAGGAAACGTCCTCGGTACTTTTGGAGGTACATGTACGCTTGGTGCTTGTGTTAACTGGGTACGTGGGATGGGTTGGACAATAGTTAGTAGAACACACTAATGTACGTACTTCCCTTGGAAAGGCCCAGCGTGTACGAGAAGTAGTTAAAAAAGGTGTGGGTGTAGTATGTTTATTCCCCTGCTCTCTCTCTCTCTCTCTCTCTCTCTCTCTCTCTCTCTCACTCTCTGTCTCTGTCTCTGTCTCTGTGACTGTGTTTTTCTTATTTTCTAGATTATATAGGATATACAACAGAAGGGAGAAACGTGGTACGAGTTTTTGTTTCCCCTCCCTCCAACGAAACGCGGAAGATGGAGGTTTTGAGTAGGGAGGTAGGTATACACGGATGACATGGTTTCCTTGTGCTTTGTTACTTTTGTGGTAATGGTATAGAGATAGGGGGGAAACGGAGATATTATAGGAAAGGGGAGGGAAGGGGGAAGTGTAAATGGGGTGAAAGGGAGGAGAGGGGGAAGGAAGAAGGGGGGAAATTAGAAAATGGATAGTGATAGTGGTGGTAATGATGGCCGATTGAGGAATGAGAGCGGGCAGAAGGGTCTGTTTGGCCTCTTCGTAATGAATAATTTATCTTTGGGTTATGCGTATGTTTCTTGTCTATTGGTGTAATTTTATGGTATCGTAGGATAGGAGTGCGTCCATAACAATTGAAGATTCATAACTCAGAAGCTATTTCGTTAGGAAACGATTTATTAGAATAGTAATAATTTCTGTCACAACATATACGGTTACGTGTGTGACTAGTTCAACCATCACAACAGATCGACACAGATTTTGCAACACAGAAAAGTAAAGTCCTTCTAGGGAGGTACACACAGATAAAACTTTGAGTCACGGGATGAGGATGACGCGGCATTCATGGCTATACTCTGTTTGTGCTTCTTCGTGGTCGAGTCGGGAACGCTCTTACGCTGAGACGTCAGCCAGTCATCACCCCGTTCTGGTTATGGCGGATGCTTCTTTGAAACCATCATACAACATATTGAGAACACTCAATTATGTCGTAGCTAGAAGCGACGACGAGCCGCCTGCGCGACGCCTTGACATATGCAAAGACGGGCTTGTAGGATCTTATTACAAGATTAGGAGCACGGTTACGAGCTTTGTGGTTCCGTGTTTTACTACCTTACCTCTTCAGTGTCTTGTCTTTATCATTGTGTATTGACATGCGTAAGTATTCGTAGTCTCTTGTGATTTGGTTACTATTGCGATGACAAACATCTATCTTTTATTGGCTTTCCTAAGGCACGTGTGACTGCTTGCGGGGCCCGGGCAAGGGATAATGGTGTAATAGATTAGATGTAACAATGACACAAACTAGCTGAATCTTCTATCCTTTTGTCCAGGTCGTTTATTTCTTTTCCTAGATGGGCTGAACATGCAGCAAGAAAGCCGTGCGTGTATACGTAGTACATGTATGAGGAAAGTTCAATATAGCCTTAATTTCACGACTATAAACTACACAATATCTTATGCACGTTTGTTTGTTTGCAACGTGTCCTGCATTACTGTACCTTGCATATTCGGACAAATTTAACAGCGTGGTGTTCACGGGTATGCGGGAATGAGAACGATTGGTTCCGAGATCAATTTGGGTCTATTTTGTTGTTTCACTGTGTAGTTCACGTCTTTACAATATAAGAAGGTGCTACAAAACCAGTCTATGTTGTACTCTTCGTCGGGACATACCAATTACATCTCGTTTCATGAATTCTGTAGAGGACAGGCGGTGGTGAGCCGACTGAGGAGGTACGGGTTAAAGGGGGGAATGAAGAATATGATTAGACTATCACGTACTTTCTACGAAGGGTGTGACGTGACAATTGAGTCCTTCGCTTGCCTCTGTGGAAGTTATGACTCTTGAAGGATGTTCGATTTTTTCTTTGTTGGATGTCAATGCTTTATTTCTCATAGCGCACGTGTTAACCTATGTAATATCCGAACTTCAGCTAATATAATGAATAGATGAATGTGAGATTCAGTGGTAGCTAAGATGTGTAGCTAGAAATATACACAACACAAAAAATCGGTTACAGACTGCTGCCTTCTGAAATGTTCCCATGAACACGACTGCGATGGAGTGGGTACAGAATACGAGGTTGTGCGGGGATGAGCGGCCTGTTCCAGCGAGGTGTGCATGAGAGCCGCTCACCGGTTGTAGGAAAGTATGGGGGTATGCTCTCATCCATTCATGATGGGAACACTTTGATATTTTGAAACGACGCTGTACAAGATCCATGACTTTTAGGTCTTGCGTTACTCTTCGGGTCATTCAGCTCATCTGTAGGTGCCACTGCATCGCTCTGGGATGAAATTCATGCAGACCAGGCCACTCAAGCTAGGCTGCCAGCAGACTCAATTTGCGGAGATATGTGAACGCAATTTGAAAAACTGGTCCGTTTGGATTAGGGTATGGGTAGGAGCTTGTACGCATATATCTGCTATCCGCACTTTCCTGAGACCGATATTTATTCGCCTCCTGCCTGTTTACAGCAGAATTTCTAACAACTCAACTCCCGCTGTGCCCTCACACCCTTTTCTTTCTTTCTATCAGCCAGTCACCATAACAGTTCAGTTTCATCCCTGGTGAGGCTCAAGCTGCGACTCACATTGTCATTCGATCACCATGGATCCTGTCACTGCGGTTGGGCTCGTGGCTAGCATCATTCATATTGTCGGATTCAGTGAACAGACATTCCGAAAGATGAAGGAGATGAGAAAGTCTCGGTCAGGTATGACTGAAGAGACTCGTAGATCAGAAGTATTGGCTACCGCAATGGAAAAGTTATCGCACCAACTCGAAACCGCCGAGACAAACGCACTGGATCAAGAAGGAGAAGCTTTACAGCAGCTTAGCCAAGAGTGCCGGCAACTTGCTATTGATATCAAACATCTGTGTGAGAAGCTTAATGTCAATACTGAATCCTGGTTTAGATTACTATGGCCCTTCTTGAAAACTATGAGATACGAGAAGGAGATAGAGGAGCTGCAGAAGAGGCTTGACCGGTGCCGCGCTCAATTAGGGGTTCAATTCCAGTACATCTCAAGGTACGCGAAGCCGTAGAGCGTAAGAATAAATAGTTGACTTTCTTCAAGTGAGAAGATCCAAGCGCCACTCAGGCAACTAGTCGCTCAAGTCGACTTACAGACACCCACCTTTCACAGGCTAGAGGAAGATTTAGGGCGAATTGCAAAAAGCGTGAAGGACTGTAGCTCTCTGAGCACGGAGACCTTGGCGCAGATTCAAAAGCTTCTAATCATTCCAAATGAAGCAATTGAAGCTCTTACATGCAAGTGCATTTTGCAGAAATTGTCTCTGGACAATGCGCGAAAGCGGTTTGATGAAGTTTCTATAGCACACGAACAAACCTTCCGGTGGTTACTGGAAAACGAGCGCGAATACGATGATTCACAGCAACGTCATGCTCGCAAAGTTCTCATCCAATGGTTAGCTACAGAATCAGGGGTCTTTCACATACTCGGTAAACTGGGATCTGGGAAGTCAACTTTGATGAAGTTTTTGTTTAAGCAGCCGCAAACAAGGTCACATCTCCAAAAGTGGGCCGGTATGCGTCCCAAAACCACATGTCACTTGCCGTTCTGACATATTCTAGGACAACGTAAACTTTTAATGGGACAGTTTTTCTTTTGGAAGCCGGGAAACGCTTCTCAAAAATCCCTGCGTGGAATGAAAACTTCCCTCTTGTATTCCCTTTTGGAGCAATCTCCCGAGCTGACACAAATGCTTTTTCCGGTCCATTGGGAAGATACCACGAAATTTATTCGTGCCGCCGGCCAAAGCTATCCCGACAGCGAATCCTTCTCTGAAGATGAGATTGAGAATGCCTTTCAAGAAGTTCTCACAAACCAAACGATTGGCGAAAGATATAGATTTTGTCTGTTTCTGGACGCACTAGACGAATACGAGGAAAACGACTCAAATCTTAACCTTTTCAACCTGGCCAGAGAAATCCATGCTATCGTAACTACTGGTAACGGGAGAATCAAGCTTTGTGTTTCAAGCAGGGGAGACAATGCGTTCGTGGATAAGTTCAATTCCGTGTATTGCATTAAACTCCAAAGCCTTACCACAAAAGATATTGAACGGTTTACCCGTGACCGACTGCTTGAGGTTAGTAAGGATGCGGAAATCGATGTCTTGGTCCGGAAAGTGGGAGAAAGGGCCGATGGCATCTTTCTATGGACGTCATTAGTAGTGGCACAACTGCGTAAATGTCTGGATGCCCACCAGAGCCCAACAGAAATGGAAAAGGTATTGGATGAGCTTCCAGATGGGCTGACGCCTCTGCTCAAAAAGCTTCTAGACTCCATCGAGTCATCCAATCAACGGCCAGCTTATCAGATATTTGATCTAATCTCATCCTTTTGGGGTGGCATGTTTCATATCGCTCTACCGACATACCTATGTCTATTTTTAGAGAGCTATAATGAGAATCCCGAGTTCATCAACGGCAAAATCTCCACACTTCCAAATCCCTACTGGGATAACATCAACTTGCGGCCAGATAGACATACTCATCTGTCGAAAGCAAGGAGACTTGTTCAGCGATATTGCAAGGGCCTTGTTGAGGTCCGACAACATTCTAACAGAGACTTAGAAGAATGCAGTAGGAATGATCCAGGTTTCAAAAGCGACATAGAGGAGCTTGTCTTTACACATCGAAGTATTCCAGAATTCTTGGAAATGGAGATTCCCGCGGCCCGGAGAGCTCAGATTGCCAATTACAACATAGTCCATGCGTTTCCTCGCCTTATATACGCCATTTTACGATACATCGGTTCATCCTTGTCTCACCCTCAATGGTGCGAATACGTCGTACTTGCTGTTTTCTTGCAGGAAGACGCAATCACCAAGGACAACTACCATGTGCTGCTTAAGCTGGATCTTGATTTCGCAATCAATCACAGATGGCCGGAATTCCCAAGGAACCCGTGGGCGTTTGATACTCCGGTGACGTCGGTCATTCCATTTGGGCAGATGTACAATAATGCGCTGAAAGATACATCACAAGATCCACAACACCGATTTTTATCGTTATCACCCCTCCACGTGATGGCTGCCCTAGGCAACGGAGAGTACGTAAGGTACTTCCTAGAGCGTAGGACCAACGTTCAGCTTGACAAGAGGTTTAACACCGCGCTCTCTTTCTGGCTGTTCGTGGGCCTTGATAGCCATGGCAGAGAGTATACCGCCCTCGTTGAATGCCTGGAAATGGTTCTCAAATGCATCCCCTCAGACGATTCATATGTTTGTGATCCACAATATCTCAAACTCGGCTTCTCCAATCTCGTGTGTAAATACCTGGAAAGGATCCATAGCACGTCACATGCAGCCGCCATACTACGGGCGATCGAATTCACGATCCAGACGTTCGGCATTCACCAATTGGATTTCACTCTGATAAGGGGCCCGCATGGAATATGCCACATCGAAAGTCCTGACATATTCGTCGGTATTTGTAAAGAAAACACACTGACAGTAAAACTATTCCTCGGGCGTGACAGGGTCACACTGCGAGACATAGTCGATTTCCTCGACCTCCCCAACAAGGCAAAGATTCTATCCCTTTCCACTCTCCCAGAATCAAAGAGGGGCGAAAGCAGCGATGATAGCGATGACAGCGATGAAAATCAAAAACAACTGCCTCAACCCATCCTGCCCCATGATCCGCTACCGTGATTACTATTTCAATCGTTATCGAAAACAGCGCCAACAATTCAGTAACTTATGCCGCAAACTTGACCAAGAACAACACCCCAAACAAGGCGAAAAATCGCACACTTTCTCGACACTATACTCAAGACCAAGGCGGCATATCTTGGAGAGAAATGTTTGTATCGAGGAACACTTCTAGGCGTTGCAATTTTATTCTTCATTTGACTTTCGAGTCCCGTTTGTCACTCTGGAACAAGTTCGAGAACGGATTCAAAGAGCGTGACGTGGTTTCATTGGATGGTTTGTTTCAATTCCTCCTTTTGGTTTGAGCATTTGAGATTGTGCTGGCGCGACTTCTCATTCCAATTTAGCGACGGCCTTGGAAAGAAAAAAAGAAGAAAAAACATATAGTAAATAGCCAATCCTCGAGCTTTTTTTCTTGACTTTTCTGTGATCGAGTTGGTCCCGCCTTTTTGTTTCTATTTTTTCTTGAATATTTTAGCCTGGGTAGGGATACCTAGGTCGTGCTTCGGCATTATTGAATTTTATCCAGAAAAGAATAAAAAATATAGTGAATAGAATAATAGACGAAATCATGTGATTGCGAATACACCTGCGAACCTTGGTAAGACTTCGGAGTAATGTACATCCAGTTCCGGTGCTCACCCCAAGAGCTCAAAACAACCTGCTTTCAATGCGACAGTTTGAATACACTCCAAATCATCCCACATCATAGTCTCCTTAAAACTATGTTTCACCAACACATATACCTATTTTCAATTTCTTTCAACACATACGCGCACCTCTTTCCCATCGAAGAGAAACAGCTACAGCCAAGCACGCAGACTGGAGCCTTTGCCCCAAACGAACAACAATAAATCCCACTCAGCAGCGATGTCTTCCAATGATGCTGTCACACCGCTTGCGCGGGATCTAGCCAAATTGCACCTCTTTTTCCGCGCGCGGATTCTGTCAAATAAGAAGAGCGACAAAGCAAGACATAGCGTTTACAGTTTCCTAGTCCGGGCGCCGGACATACACGCGTATACAGTGACGATGACACAGCGCAGCGTCGGTGACACCTGAGCACGATAATAATTGTACACAGTTTTCTTAGCAGGTTCTCGAATGCTTCATTCCTCGCACAGATACGAAAAATTCCAACGTCTGCATCCGTAGCATCAATCTGAACAAAAGAACAAGAGCCCACCAATGCAACCACACACCACGCCCCCACGAGGCTCGAGACAGCTATCAGTGACCCAGGGCGGCTTAAGCCACGCACGCGGTCTGATTCCCCATCCTTTCCTGTTGCAGGATTTGGATTCGGTGTAAGTGTGTGTCGAGCGAGTGTCGGAACGCTTGGGATCGGCAGGCCGACGACCCCCTTCACAACTATCGCTAGCCTCAATAGGAAGTACGTCATTCAAACTCTCGAATCGACCTTTTCCACCCCATTATCCGATCACAAAAAGCACACATAACGTTTTGTGAATGGCTCTTCTACGTGTGTGTGTGTGTTTGAAGGGGGGTAAATAAAGAAAGAGTATAATTGAAGGGGAACGGCGAGTTGAAGATCCAGCAAATGACAACAACGACGACGTAGTGGGGAGATAAAAAAAGGTCGATGCGACGCCCACGTTTTATTCTTCTCTATAGCGAAGTAGGTATGGACCCGCGACGCTACTTCACTGGGGGTGATTTGTCGCGCTGGACTTGGTGTCGTGTATGGGGGGGAGAAAGATAATTACCTATACAAGCATCATGACCCCCCTTCTCCCTCCCCGCTCTTTCGTCGATTCAATTCCTCTCCCGCTCCCCTTTATTCTTCTTCTTTACTGATAATTTGTCTTTTGTTGAGCGTGGGAAGTGATTGTTTTCACGGAGCCGAAGCTTCGTGATGCTCGATGCGAGTGCTGCGCTTGCGGGTGCGGCATTCCTGCTCGTTACGGTTTACCTGGCGCTTTTGGTTCACCTGCGTGTTGTCACACAGGATCCGCGAGAACCCCCTTTGGTCGAGACGAGGCTGCCATATATAACGCCTCTGCTGAATTTGGTGAATGCGAGATATTTTAGTCGGATAAGGTGAGCCTTTGTTCAATTCTGTTCTGTTGCGTGTAATTGTCGTAAAGCCGAGGCCGAAGTTCAGCTGTTGCTATATTTGTTCAGCTGCATGTATGCATTAACTCTCCAATCATGTGATCGTAAAAGGGTATCGCAGGACGAACATCGAGTAACATTTGAACACAATCTCCCAACATTTCAAAATATCGACGAACAGATCAGCATTCAAAATACTGACATGAAGAAGAAGCAAACACCCTGATCTCCCGATATACACCCTCCGCCTCCCCGGCACGCGCATCTACGTGCTCAACTCCACCAAGCTCGTCGCCAGCACACAGCGACACCCCAAAAACTTCACTTTCCAAGCCATCCAGGACAAATTCGCACACTTAGTATGCAATCTCAGCCCCACAGCTGTCGAAGCCCAAAAGCGCGAATTCCATGCGTGGATCAACGGTGGCACCTACGTGGCGAGCCCATCCCATGCCGCGTTCAAAGAACTGCTTCCGGGAAAGTCACTGGACGATATGAACCGCAAAATGGTTGCCGCACTGGGAAGAGAATGTGATTTCTGGGCGGGGGATGGAAGAGAAGGCGTAGAGAGGAACCTGTTTGAATGGGTGAAAGAAGTCGTCACTGTCGCGGTGACAGAGGGCGTGTACGGAGCCGCAAACCCCTATCGAAGAGAAGAAGTCCGGAATCACTTCTGGTACCACAACCCCGCATCCATCCCCCTTTACAACATCAAAAAACATTAAACACAAAGAACCACTAACACAAACCCAGGACCTACAACGCGGGCGTCGGAAAACTAAGCATGGGCGCCGGCCTAGGCAAACTCCTTGCGCGCGACAGTCTCCAATCCCGCGCATACCTCGCCTCCATCTTCCAAAACTACTACTCGCAAAACCACCACCTCGACGCCTCGGGCCTAACCTTCCAACGCTACGCCTGGCACCGGTCCCGCGGATTCTCACTCCTCGACACGTCCAACATGGAAGTCGGCCACGGGATCGCGATCCTATCCAACACAGTCCCGACCGCCTTCTGGCTCCTCGTCCGCATCTTCTCCTCGCCTTCGATCCTGTCCGCCATCCGCGCCGAACTCTCCCCCTACATCACCACCACCACCGAAACTACAACAATCCCGCCGGATGAAGCAACAACAACAGCAACAACGGTCGCCCCCGTCGTCGTACGAAGAAAAACCCTCGACGTGTCGCAGATCACGACAACCCCGCACACCGCATGTCCGCTCCTGCACTCGACCCTCAAGGAAACGATGCGCGTGCACGGCAAAGGCGTCGGCGTCCGCGGCGTCCTGCACGACCACGTGCTGGACGGGAAGTACCTCCTCCGCGCCAACAGCATCGTGCTGATCCCATCGACCATCCAGCACTTTGACCCGCAAAACTACGGCCCGGACGCCGCGGCTTTCCGCCACGATCGGTTCGCAGAGGCGGACTACGACGATGGCGCCGACGACGACGACGGTGGTGCAGGACAGCGGCGTCGGCCGAAGAAACGACTCAATGGGACCGCGTTCCGCGGGTTTGGAGGCGGCTCGACGTTGTGTCCCGGTCGGCATTTCGCCGTGACGGGGATCCTGGCGTTTGTGGCGATGGTGGTGTGTCGGTTTGAGGTTGGGCCGGTGGTGGGGGGAAGGGAAGAGGAGGGAGGGACGGAAGGGGAGTGGGTGGTGCCCTCGGCGGAGAAGGCGGATTTGACAAAGGTTATGCCGTGTCCGGATTTTGATGTTAGGGTTAGGGTGAGGAGGCGAGAGGGGGAAGAGGGGGTGGGGTGGTGTTGGGGGTTTAATGGTGGTGGGAGTGAGAATGAGGGTGGGGGACGAGGGGGAGGAGGATGAGGATGTGGGAGTGAGAATGAGGGATTGAATTTTAGGAAAATCTTTGGGGAGTTTTCTCTTCTTGTTTGGCATTTGAAGCGTTTTTCTTTTGTAGAAAATTTTAAAAAAACGCATTGAACCACTTGCCATGGAGGAATATGGTTATTTACCTCAGCAAATAAGAGCGGTCGAATTTACTCTTCTTTGTCATACCTAGCGACCACTTGATATCACACCCTGTTCTCCTTCTAATAAGAAAGAGAGAAGAAAGAAAAAAAACCTCGAGCTGCAATTCATTTTACTCCAGAGATGGTCAGTTAATCTCTCGCACTTTGTTCCCCAAAAAAAGAAGAAAAGATAAGGAAAACAGCCCCTCCTCACACACGAGGGAGATACAAGGAAGGAAGACGGGGGGTAGAGAGAAGAGAGTCAAACCACGCGCAAAATCCCCACGAAAGGACTCACCCATCGCTATCCAAATGATCTCATAATCCTTGCACGTGTGTGTGTGTTTTTTTTTTTCCCTCCCACAGTAAGACTCCATTTCATCAGTCCCAAATCATCCCAACAGCCTGCGCAAGCTAATAGTGACAGGCAAAGCAAGGCGTATTCACCATTTCATCCTCGAAAAGAAACGGAGATTGACGGCCAACAGTTCCACCTACCAAAACGATCACAAGTCAAAAATTTCAATTATGGTCGAGCGAGCGCGCGCGACAGAAAAGTGTAAATACACGCGTGGGTCGAGGTCCATCCACACTGGGTTGTTCGACGACAGAAAAAGACCGAGAGGTATCTATCGATCGTATCGCCAAATTTTCACACATCTCTTGGTGTAATGTAAGTCTTTTTCAATGAAATAAAGCTGGAGAAATCGGGAGGGTATGAAAATTTGTCTGTTTCAAAAAGGATACTTTTGTGTAGAAAATATTTCTAGACATGTAGAGGGGGGAAAAAAAGTCACATTCCTTGTTTGAAATCAAATAGGCGGGAAAGGAGAGCAGAGGAGTGTTTTCGAAGATCGTTTAGAGCGAGGAGAAGGAGGGGGTGTCTTTACAATTGGGGGGAAAGGAATGTATGGATAAAATGAATCGTGTGTTGTATGTGTGGAGTTGTATTATGCTTCCATCTAGCCGTCGCGGTGTTTGTCAGTCAGTCAGAGGCAAATGCGTCAAGCATGCCTTTTCTGCAGCCCTAATGGAAAGGATTGGAGTTTTCAAGACGCTAGATCTGAAAAAAGGAGCATTTAGCATGTAAGTGGAAAGAGACGGATAGTACCATTTTAGGTATTGTTTGGTGTATAACAGTATAGGTAGGGTTGGGGCTGTGAGGTGTAATGAAGGCTATGCTAAGCTTGGTTGCTTTCTGGGCCGGCAAGGCTTGCTTGACGCTTCGCAATCTTACTGGACGACTGCCGTGCCTTGCGAGAAGCCTGCCTAAACAGTAGAATAGCCGTTGCTAGTTTGTAAGCTGGAGAGGCGTGTGCGACTAAGGGTTTGGGTCCCGCATGGCAGAAACCCGGGGTAGTTCTCCCCAATACCGTTGTGTGGAGCTTAACTGGCAGGATGCATCAAAGGCGCACAGTACAGTAGTCACAGAGCAGAGGATTGAGAGGGCCAGCTGTGCATAGGCCGGACTGGGATCACAACGCGAATGGAGCAACGGTAGCGATGCCAATGTCAATGAGAGTGCTGGGTATCCGAAAAGCAAAATACGACGAGGGTCGTAACGGCTAACTCTAGACATGGTTTGGGCTCTAATTGAGGAACTACTAGAAATCAGGCGCCACCGGATCTCGTGTTCTGGAACATTTCTGGGGCATATTATGGCAGCATTCTACTTATCTTACAGCAGTGCCGTGGTTATAGGGAGCATAGCATTTCAATGGTAGGGGATGGGAGGCCTTGGGGGCTGCGTGTTTTCGGTTGGGGCCGTGGAGCGGCGCAGTACAAATATAGCATCGGAAAATAGCAGCTAGGATAGGCACCCGAGGCCGAACAGTAGCGTGCTCGGAAACGGTTGGAATAAGATTTGCGCAGCATTGGAGAGTAATATGAGAGAAATGAAGGGGGACGGATAAAGGCGTGAGAAAGTAGGCGATAAACGGGGTACCTAGTTGGTAGTGCTACGCTGTAGTGTACGTGTAGGGTTAGCCAGCAGGTGGGTGGCAGTGTTTCGGTTTCAGGGGCGGGCTAGGTAGTTCTCGACGCGGTGCCGAATTGCAGCCACGTTGGGAACGAAATGGAACATTCAAGCGCCGAACGCTAAAACGATTTCATCGGCCATGCATGAATGGATGGATGGATGGGTGGGCCAGGTAAGTTAGTAGCATTGGACAATTTGGAGGGATGGAGGGATGGAGGGAAGTGAGGTTGCGAAGATGGGGGTGGAGCGGAGGGCTTGTTTTTCCGGTACCGTAGAATGTTGGGCGTGGCACGGCATGGCATGGCATGGCATGGTACGGGAGTAGGGCAGGGCAGGTATGCATGGCAGTTTGGTGGATGAATAAGTATAACCACCGTTGGATGGATGGATGGATGAAAACGGCTTCGAGCTCGTTGGGCGTTTGTGTGGATCGGTGGTTGGTGGTTGTAACTAAGGCATGGTGGTGGAGAGTCGCTGAGTAAGTCATGTACAGTAGGAGGCAAAAGGGTCGTGGGCTGAAGGAGGGGCAGGGGCCGCGGGCCAGTCCAGGCGCCGGGTTAGGTGGACCAGGCCAGGCTGGGAGTGGTGGTCACTGGCGGTCACTGTAGTCTGTGGCAGGGCAGGGTGGCAGGGTTGCTTTGGTGATTTGCTGACGGGCGGTGATGCCAAGCTGACTGCCAGGCGCGAGATTGCACTTGGCCCTTGGAATAAAGCCCTGGTGAGCCCCCCGAGGCTCCCGACGCCCTCTGCTTCTGCTTCCTGCTCCTCTTTAATCACAACATCCTCCCCTCCCGACCGCCTCTGGCAGAAGCAGCAGCAGCAGCAGACATCGTCGTCGTCGTCGTCGTCGTCGAAACATCTCTTGGATAGCGCCCGCAGTCCCACCGACCGCGACCATGATGCTGCCCCCGACCAGTACCCGAAGCCCGCTCTTCGCTCTCGCCGTTTCGGCTGGCTTCGTCCTCATCTTCACCTTTGGCTTCCTCGCCTGGCAGAGCCCGCCGCGCATGACCTTTACCACCGAGCATGAGCACATTACGAGGTATGCAGTTCCCCGCCGATCCAATCCACAGTCTGAGTTGTTGGCGTGGCATGCATGGGAGAGGAAGCGCGAGAGAAAAACAGCTGACCCGCCACCCGCAGCAGCCCTGCCTCCGACCACGTCAAATCGCCCGCCATCACCGATATTATTCCGCTCCTTTATTCCTCCCTGACTATTGCTCCCGCCGAGCCCACCTTTTCCTACATTGACGAGGGCAACAACCTGACCAAGCTGGTCCTGCCCCCAAAGCCGCGCTACAAGAAGAAGTTGGGCAAGGATGTCTTGATCCTCGACCTGGAGACCCGCTCTCTGCCCTCGGAGAAGGATTTCGAAAAGGGCGAGTTCCACTGGAAGAAGCTGAACCACGTCTCGGGCGGCGTTTTCAACCACTACGCCTATGCCCTCGCCCACGGCTACGACTACAAGTTCATCAAGGCGGCCGAATTCGAAGATCGCCACGCCACCTGGATCAAGCCCTCGGCCTTTGCCAACCAAATCAACGACTATAAATTCATTGTTTTTCTCGATGCTGACGCCACCTTCCGCTTCATGCACCTGCCCCTCGAGTGGCTGTTGAACTACTGGAAGATCGAGCCGCATCACAGCATCACCATGGCCCTCGACCCTTGGGACCCCATGCACCCCGAGGGCAACTCGGACCGCTTCAACCGCACCCTGACCAACACGGGCTTTGTCATTGTCCAGAACAACGCCAACACGCAAGGGATCCTCAAGGCCTGGCACGAATGCCCCGATGACGTGCGATACCAGGGCTGCTCGGAATGGAAGGGCCCCAAGTTCCACGAGCAGTCGGCCTTTGGCGAATACGTCCGCTATGACTATGAAAAGTACATCTATGAGCTGCCCTGCGCAGAGGCCAACGGCTACCCCGGCGTGCGCCAGTCCCACTGCGAAGGGCGGTTTATACGCCACTACTGGTTCGAAAAGTCGCGCATCAAGGGCGACTTCAGCGACAACATGATGAACGCCATTACCCTCCCGCTGCAGCGCATCTTCGCTGAAAACACGCACGGCGTGGTGCATGAGCAAAAGGAGAATGTAATATTATAAAACGGCTGGCTTTTATTCCAACATTGTTTCCTCAGCGACACGTGCGGTTTTTTTGCAAACGAGAAAAAGAGTGTTTATTTTGATATGCTGTACATGAAGGGCATCTTACACCATTTAATCACCGCAACCATTACGGAGTAATAGGGGTTTTTTGTGCAGTTTTCGGGGATCTGCACGCATAGCATTGCATGGTTTGGCGTTACTCTTTTTTTTTTTTTTAAACCTTTTTTATTCGATCATCACTGCCATGTTTCGGGGGTGTGGTTGTTGGATCCATGGCAACCAGCGCCTCGCGCGCCTTTGTACAACTGTGGGGTGGGCCATTCCTTGCCTCTTGTTGATTTTCCGTTCTCCACCTCTGTTTTGATTCTACCCTTGGCAAGTCCTCTGGCCACCTTCATTTCTTTGCTGCTGCACTTTGACCGTCTTCAGATTGAGGAGGAGGAGGAGGAGGAGGAGGAGGAGGAGGAAGAGGTTCACCCCATAGATTTTTTTTTTTTTTCCATTTTCCATTTCCTCTGTTTTCTGTTGTTGGGACGCATGCGGAACATGGCGCCACCGCCTGCGCGCGAAAGATACCCCCTCTCAGGTACACGACGAGTCTTTCACTATCAATACACCTACGGGTCGACTCTGTAATAGCTAAATCCACAAAAAAAAACAATTGAAAAATCAACATGAAAGATCAAACAAAACCTCGTCTTCATCCCTCTCTCGCACATAACTACCTACCTTTGTATGGCAATTTCCAAAAGTCCCATGAGCATTGATTACCTAGTCGCATTTCGCCTTTGGCGCATTGATGGCCAAGAGCTTGCCCCCTCCCCTCGAAACTCAGAACCCCACAACTTTGTGCATCCATCTTGACTAAGTAGGCAACTAACTACGCGCATGCGTGCGTGCGTGCGTGCGCGCTACGACGACAAGACCTGAGTACTGTGGGCAAACAAGCGTACCTACTCAGCTCTCGAGATCAGGTCCACCCAACGTTGAGCTTTACGTTAGCATTAGATTTTGCCTTGGATCCAGCTCATAGTGACGGTAGCATTCAATCAATCAGACGCGCCGTGCCGTACAGAAAGAAAGAAAAAAAAAAGACGGCCCAATCAATCAATCAATCAACTACCCGCTCGCTCGCTGCGTCCCGGTAACGTAAACCGTCCACCATCTACTTATCTACTTTTGTAGCTAATCCTTGTCTAAAAATATATGCATAACATCAGCCACAATTACAATTACAAGTACAATACTTATTTGCATCCCATCCCATCCCTCCCGCGCGCGCCGCGGGGGAGGGAGGGAGGAATAAAAACAATGGACGAACGAATCCCCCCTGAACCGATCCATGGTTGGTTGCACTTTGCAGGCCTGCAGACCCAGACCCATCGGGGGCCCCCCGTTTTCCCATGACATTTTGGTGACATGAGTTCTTCTCAACGGACCGAACACGCACGGGTTAAGAGAAATCGTGCCATTTAAGAGATTCGTCATTGTTTGTTGGTTTGCTCGTCAAACAGCCCAGCCAGCACCGGACAAAGCGGCACCGCGTGCGCGCGCGGCACCCCCCGTGAAGGCAAAAAACGCAGCCGCTGCACGGATAACTCGGGTCTATTGGGGTGGCGGGCATGGATGGTTTGTCTTGTCTTGCATTGCTCAAATGCTTATTGTTATTGGCCCGGCCGCATTTTCTAGCGCTGTTCTAGAGGGTTCCCGCATTGGGGTTAGCGCTATCGAACATGGAGACGAGAGTGGGGAAAGGGTTCAATTCAGGATGCGACATCGGGTTTTGAATTCGCATAGTCAACTACTCCATCTGCTATGAGCTACAACAACCTTCTCAATCCACGCACTCCCAACCATCCTCATCCTTTCCATCGCCATTGCCCTCGTACACGTTTCTCTTCGGGTACCTGCAATGCTTGCGCCTGTAGTCCACCCCCTGAGCCTTGTCATCGTTCACAAACCTTGTCCCGCGAAGACTATCAGGCCCATCACTTCCTTCCACCCACTCCACAATCCTCAATAGAACGTTATCCTCTGGCTTGTCGCTCGGAGGAGGACTCCCGTTTCCCTGTCCAAGAGCACTCGCTCCAGGTCCACCGGTACAGTGCTGCAACCCCGAGATGCGGAAGTACCGATAGAATTCGTCGAGCTGGCTGGGGGACGCATTCATCGTCTTCGAAACGTGGTCGTAGTACTGGTCAGATACCAACGTGTCGACCAAGTTATCCAGCTGCCCGTGGTAATGAATAATCTTCGCGCCGCGATCCCGGAATGCCGAAAGATCACCGTCGTACGTGTTGAAGTTGAACAAGTTTTGCTGTACGGCGAGGACAGCGTCGGCGGGAGTCCACTGATCCAACGTCCAGTTTAGATCTTGCCGAGATACATAGCGAGGCCACTCGAGCACATACCCCATGGTCTGGGTGCTCAGCACCGTCGCGCGGGATGCTTCGTCGCCGTTGTGGACCATGCCGGGGTAGATGAGCGTATCGTTGACCGTCCACGGAGAGAAGAAGCTATCCACCAAATCGAGTTGCTTCCCTGTGAGGCACACGCCCGGCGCTCCCACCTTCCCACACTCCAGCTTCGATAAATCAGGCCTGCAACGCCGAGTATCCTCAATAATCCCATCCTCCACACCATCCAGCCCATCACACTGCCTCAACGTCTCATTCTGCACCGCGCTCCACGCCTCCACCCCAACCGTCGCGTTCTTCCCCTCCAAATCCGTCCCCACCTCCCTCAACCACCTCGTGAAGAACTGAAAAAGCCCCGGCAACCTCAACCCAGGCGCCCCCACCACCATCCCATCAAACATTTCCGGATTCCGCTGCGCGGCCTTGAACCCTTGCCGCCCGCCCTGCGAGCACCCCATGAAATACGCCTTCCGGTGCGGCGCGCTGTAAAACCGCCGCGCGACTTCCTTCCCGACGACCGTCGTCGCGTACAACGCGCGCCACACAAAGTCCTCGAGGACCTCCGGGGCCTGGAAGAATGCGCTGCCCGACGTCCCGTTGTGTCCCGAGTTCCCCGACACCGTCGCGAAGCCGTACTGTGTTGCGTACGCGAGGTCTTGGTAATAAATACCTGCCCGCCCACAAGATGGTCATCAGTAAAGAAGGCGTTTCGTTGTTCAAAACCATTTCGAACATTCACATCATATGGGGAAAGAGGTACTACTCACACCCAGCCAACCCCCCCGTCCCCACAGCCAAAAACCGCTCATTCCACTCCTCGGGCAACCACGCCTCCATATGCACCATCTCTCTCTTTCCTACCTCCTTTTCCTTTTCCGTTGCCGTCGTGTTCGTCGTCGTCGTCGTCGTCGTCGTCGTCTTAAACGCGAGCGCCACGCGGCATAAATCGACCGGCACCACGGGGTTGGGAAGCGCGCACGACGCGTCGGTGCCGTCGGCGAATTGGTCAATGGTGCTGTTGGCAGCGTAGTACTGCGCGATGGTGACGGTGAGGTTGTGGTAGGGGTTGTTGGTTTGTTGCTGCTGTTCGTTGTTGGTGGTGAGGGTGGTGAGGAGGGTTTGGCGGAGGGAGGTGCAGCGGGATTGGAATGTCGGTGATGATGCTGAGGCGACGACGGTCGTCGTGAAGGTGAGGAGGAAGGTGAGGAAGGTCGTTGTCATGGTTGTTGTGAACATTGTTGATGAATAGTTTAAGGAGAATTTTTTCTCCCTTTTTTTTTCTACCTTCTCTCGCAACACAATACTTTTCTTAACTCGTTGATATATATATATACCTAACCTTATCTACTTCTTCTTCCCAGTAAGAAAAATAAAAAATAAAAAAGGGGTGGGAAAGTGAAATGACATTAACAAAGACCTCTCTCTCTCCCTCTCCCTGTCCTATTTATCTTTAATTTAACAAAACCTACCTACCTAATTTTTGCGCTCCTTTCAACCCCCCCCCCCCTCCTCCCTGCTATATTACAAATCCATCATTTTAACCGCCGGGGGGCCTTTTTTTTCAAAGAAAGAGTGTGAGAGAGAGTTATTTTGAGCGAATTACATACCGCACATCCCACACTTCTTTACTTTTTTTAGCCGTTATATGTGTAATAAGTCTTTTGACTAACTAACCTACCTGCCTTATTAGGACGGGCCGCAACTAACTAGGTATATGTATGTATGTATGTATGTATGTAAGGGTTGTATTTCCTTAACTAGACTCCCTAGGCGTAGGGACCGGGGGGGGGGGGGGGGGAATGGGTAAAACGAAATCCTTTAATGACCAAAAATTCAAATTAAGGCCTCCTATATCCCATCCTTCCATCCTTCCTTTCCTTCCTCTCTCTCTAACCCCACTTTTTAAACTTAAACCCCACGCGCGCGTTATTTCCTTTATGTGTATGTATATATATATAAAACAGGACTCACTCCTTGAAATGTCACTTATCTCATTTTGCATTTTTTATTCCGTTTCCCTTTTTTTTTTCTCCTAAAAAGTGCAGAAAAGTGTCACCTGTGTGTTATTTTTTCGGATTTTTAATTAAATCCTTTGGTTTTCTATTTTCTTACCCCCGGTTTCGGGAAAAGCACACACGGAACGGAACGGAAGAATGAATGATGTTTCCGTTCCGTGTTTTGTAAATTTTTTTTTTATTTAGTTGAAGAGGTAATATTATTACCCCCTTTTTCTTTTGGAAGAGATTGTAAAAAAAAGTGTAGAAATCTGTTTTTGTGGATCGGAGAGAAGAATGTTGTTGTTCTCCGTTCCGCGCGCGCGGGGGGGAAAGGTTGGGTCCTTATTACTAACGTGGTGGGTGTTAGAAAGTATTTAGAGTATTATACTTTTTTTTAGAGGAAATTTTATTAAGAGAGTAAGAGTAGTAGTAGAATAGGATATACATATATAAGAATAGAGGAGTATGTGCAATGCGCTTAATACGTATATATATAATTTTTTTAGGGGGGGAAGGGGTTTAGGATAAGAGAAAATAATGTTAAAGCAACTATATACCTAGGTATAGTAACACTCCCTACCTGGATAAAAAGATATAAAGAAGGGATAATTAAATAAATAAAAAAAGAGGATGCGGGACTTCGTTGATTACAAAAAAAATCTAAAAAAAGAAAAAAAAAAAACACGGGTTTGAAGAATGGATATGTATGATTGATCAACGGATTAAGGCAATAACCTAGATGCGTATATATAGGAACCGTGCTGTACGGAGACGTACGATGTATAATGCCGGCAGGCAGGCAGGCAGTTAGATAGATAGATAGAGCTAAAGAAAGAAGAAGAAGGGAAAAGAAAAAAATGTCAAGGATGATTAATTGATATACTAAGAGAACGCGCGTATAAAGCGTACTATTGTATAAGATATTTTTTTTAGTTTCATGTAAATAAAGAGAATGTGAAAGCATAATAGGGAGTAAGGATAGGAATGTTAGGTACGTAAACAGAGGTAAAAAAAGTGTAAATTATAGGGAACGACATACTGCATTTATGTAAGTGCATTAGGATATAGAGTGAATATTTTTACTTTGGTAGATTCTAGAGAGAGAGAGAGAGAGAGAGAGAGAAAGAAGGTATAGATGTTAGCTACGTAGTAATGTAGTGTTTAGTAGGGGTATTGTGTGTGTATGCGTATGTGTATGTGATTATAGTTACATATGTGCGCGGAGGATGCTAGAGTGCACATGTTTTCCTTCATTTTGTAGGATAAAAATGGATGATATAATAGTGTGAGTTAGAACTTAAGCGAAGTATGTAGAATTAATTTAGTTAGGGGGGTATTTAGTGAGTATGTAGGTATATTTTTATCTAGAAGTTCTTTCTATAGACGAAAAGCAAAGTATAAAAAAGATAGATTAATCTTCATGTTTGGCAAAAACAGTAATTAGTGTAGAATCGTTTTCTCACGCTGAAGTTTTACTTTATGTGATATTTAGATGTGTATTATTAGTAAGCTTATTAGAGGGCAAATTTTTTATTAAAAATGCAAAAAATTGTACCTTCGTAGTAAGAGTATAGTAAGCTGCGCATTACTATACTGTCATTAATATGACTTGCCCACCTGTCCTTCCGAGAAACTAAAATAATGACTGTAGGTACATATGTACATGAATAAACTAAAAAATTGAAGTAACGATAGTAATACTATAGTATTACTACTCACTCTTTTTACTAAATACTTATACGGATAAACATAAATGAACTAGAAAAGCGGCCCACCTGTATCGCAGAAATAAATAAGCATGCGAGATACATAAATGCTGTAAAACAAGTCCAATTTTTTATAGACTCGTGTGTCGAGAAGCTGGCTTCAGGTATGACTCTACGCAAGGTGACGCGGATCATGTCATACAGAAGCTTAAACATATAAGAGCCATCAACCTCTCAGTACCCATAACCACGAGAACTTTCGTCCATGACTTGACTCCCTAAAGTCTCTCGATGCAGCACTGTATCGATTCATCCTTACCAACAAGACGTGGCGCAAACTCTTGAAACCAACGCCCCGTCATGTTCGAACCACAGCGGTCACCCATGTCCAAGCAATCACTACCACCGCTTCAAACAACAATATCTCCTATTCCCGAGCATTCCCCCATGGAAAACTTCCCAATCCCTTATAATCGCACCTCAAAAACCACCACATCTTCGCTCCCCTCTCCTGTCTCCCCAACCCGTCCGCCTCCGCCTTCACCACTCTTCACTCAATCACTCACAGACTTACACTCGCCCTCTCCACTGGAATATTTCTACAACATGCCCCTTAATGCCTGCACCCTCGACTTTGCAACAACGTGGGGCTTTGCCTCGCACCAACTCGTCAGCGTCGCCATCTTCAGGCTGCAGAGCGAGGGTTTGGTAAGGGAGGGGAAGCCGTGGAAGGTCGGTGAGCTTTGCGTGTTTGAGCTTCTTGGGGTCGGTGAAGTGCTTGAAGCGCGTGATGCTGGTAAGAGCAAACGGACGCGGGAAACGAGGGAAACAGGTTTGGGAATAACGTTAGGAACGAAGAGCGAAGAAGATGAAGGTAGCCAAAATGTAAAGACGGAAGCGAGCCCAACTGTTCGAAAAGAGCAACGCACGAAAAGGACGTGCAACGCAGAAGATGCCACTCCTCTGTTGGTCCAAGGCCCCGACCCTTTACGCAGCAGCATCGTACCCGATCTCGGAGCTCAAAGCGGGATGGTCAGCGCAGCCATCCGAGAGAATCAAGCTGTCATGAAAGCGAGACTGGAAAAGCAATCCCTAAACCAAATAAGAAAACGAAAACGAAAGAGAAGTAATATACTCTCTGAGCAGGGGACGACGAAAGCGGAGACTGGAGGTATGTCCGAAGCTCAACAACGGAACGACTCGCCGCATGAGTCCTTTGCTGGATGGACTCAACCGCAGCAGCAGATCTATCTGGAGCCCATAAAAACCAAAGCCGTGCGTGAGAAGGAGGGAAGAACATATAGACACAATGAATCGAGCAGAACGGTACCTCGATCCAATACTCCATCTCGCGCTAACGCAGTGAGACACAAGCAATCAAACAACCAGCGTAAAACCCGTTTAGAACTACATATACAGCAAAAGCAGTCGCAGCCGCTACCGCCGGTACCCCTACCTCTTGCGCTATTGAAGCAAAGGCAAAGCTCTCATTATAGCCATCACTACCATCACAATCAGTCTCATAAACCGATTCCCCGTTGGGAGCAGAACAGTCGACGCAATAGCGTTAGTACTGTACATTCCGCTGGTACAATTCGAATGCGGGAAAGGAAGCGGCGGCAGCAGCAGCGAGGGGAAACAAAGCAACAAAGACGTCGTGATGATGGTTCTTCTGAAAGTAAGAATCGCGTGGAGGAGACAGGTCAAGGGGGTGAAGGGGGTGGGAAGAAAAGGCTGAGGAGTGTGGTTTCTTTGATTATGGACTTGAGGTCTTTCAACAAGGAATGAGGATACATATGGAAGGCGATGCCAGTTGTTCTGGTAGAAGTATGAGGATGCATGATGTACTGCTTTGTGTTGGAGGGTTCTTTCTTCATGGCCACAACGCAGGAGAGAGAGGTTGGGGGAGACGGGAGTGAAGGGACGTGAGTTGTTTCTTGGATGATCCAGGGACAATAGGTGGTAATGATATGAGTATTCTCATGATAAATGATTCCATTCTATAGCAAGATAAAAATATAAGATCCTTTCACTCCGAGTCCCACCTGCGAAATCGAACTACGTAATTTTGAAAATAAAAAACACACTACTGGTTGTATAAATACCACTGGGAAAATGTTAAACGAAGACGCTTAAAGAGATAGGCAATATGAGAACTATAAAATATTTGGTATCCATGCATAAACGAGGTTTTCAGATATTCCTAGCACTATGAACGTAGCGAGGTGGAGTGACGGTATGCCCGACTGTATTTGCAGTAGAGTAAAGGTAATTCATTTAAAATATACTACTGAGTTGTAGACGAGTTGAGACTTTGTAAGAAGCTATCAGGTGCAGATAGATGCATGGTTCTTGAAATCGCGATATTTGATTTGCGTGCCACTAAACATCTTCCCCGTTGTCATAAATGCGATCCTGCTCTAACTTTTAATTTACTGATGCGGGGTCATACAAAGCTTTGGATAATCATTCTTTATCGTAATTATGTTCGGTGATTAGCTTTGCTGTTGATGTTTCTCCTGATGTAATGCAGAGAAATGAGGGGGCAGTGCAAAGTTTCTCTGTCAGTGAAGCCTTCACTATCGAGAAGTCTCTTGACATAATACGAATCCATGGAAAGCAAGCAATTGAATGGAAGAAAAGCACTTTAAGAAGCATGGTATATATGCACAAGGACTCATGTAAGGGTGTAAAGTGACCGCTGCTACTCACGTTCAAGCATGCACTATGACCAAGTTTACCAAAAGCAACATGAACATTTCCTAGAATTAGCAGTTAGCAGATAGATCTAGCCTACTACGAGTCATTCACCAAATCTCTGTTAGACATTTCAGACATGTATTGCATATCCAGTTTCGTTTTTCGTCAATATCTTGGCCAGACTCCACTCCAAGGAGAAACAAAGGGAAGTTGTGGCGAACATAACCCTTTAAATCATTTCCCCCCGCAAAGAAAATGAACAAAAGCGACGGGTAAAGCTTAAGCCAGCATCTACCATGGTTCACATCATTTGACGTATACAATCGATAAACGCACGTCCACATCCTGAACTCACCGATCAGTCTTGCCCACAGACGTGTAGAGTTAGACAAACTCAAACGTTGCGTCATCCCGGGGTGCTTTCCAGCCACCCAGGGTCCACTACACCGATACTTTATACAAAAGTTTATACAAAAGGGGTTCGTGTTGATCTACATCTTGCCGCAATTCCCGCATTTCAGGCACCAAGCGTAGATGGAGCTTACCATCCAGATCGCACAGGTGCTGATACCGGGGTAAGAAGAAACGATAGTCGAAGTACTTAGATGAAGAATACGAAAATCAATCGTATTGCAAATTGAGAAAATCCAAGTCCAACCACGGCTACGTATTTATGTAGGTATTATTGCACTCAATGCAAAATGCTGCAGCACCACCCATCCACGCACAGCCTCCGTAAACCTGTCATCCAGCAATCAACCTCAAACACACGACCACCACCACCGACGGAAGTACCACAATTAACCCCCAACAGACACTCCGCGTTCCAGCCCCACGAAAAAGCAAAAAGGAAAATCGCAGGTATGAAAATCGCGCATTGTCCGTACCGCACACTTGCACTGCACGTAATCCGCCGATCTGTCTCCATGAAACAAAACGAAACACCCACCCAACGTTTACCTCCCTCTTCTCGCGCCATCATGCTTGCTCACACAGCACACCCACCATCCGTCAGCGTGCGTCCCGCTCATTCGTATACGCAACGTATAAATTTCTCAATGGGCGTAGCACTCGCGCGTGCGGGCGCGGGCGCGGGTCGGGTCGTACAGATAAAACGATAGTCTCGTGTCACGTATATTGTTCGTGTGTCGTATATCGACTCTGTCTAACTGTGCAAACCACGCACGCTCGTATCCACCACCCACACGTACTACCTTGCAAAGTCTTCTCTCAAAAATAAAATGAATGCTGAGAAAATGACATCTCAGCTTCCCGTAGCGTACTCAAGAAAAACTCGCACCTAGAGCTTACCTCACTCAACGCACGCACGCGAAAGACCATACAAGTACCGAAAGTGTTCTAAATCGGGGGGGCCGTCGGATCGGGTCGGTCGGGGCGAACTTTTGCTTGCCTCAGCACCAACTAGACTGACTAACTACACGACACTACCATTACACATGCGCCCCCGCGAAGCATTACAAAATTATCAAAACATGAAACGTGAAACGAAGAAAACCCCCCGGCTTTCGGAACGGCGGGGCGGGGGGTGGGCGTATAACTATGCACACTACGGGAAGGCTTCGGAGTACGGTATAGAAGCGTCTGACGACGGGCTTACTCACACGGCTTTGTCATTTCGTGTGAAAGGTTTGTACACAGTAGGTGGTGGGTTTGGTTATAAGTAAGTGAGCGCTCAGCCTCGTCGTCCAGGGGAGCGAGCGCACGTCCACACAAGAGTTAAATGCTAAGAAAGTGGATTCAACGTTCTGACCACGTGCGAATGTCCGTAGGAATGGTAGATTTGTTTTTTTTTAACCGGCATTGATTGAGATGAATTTGCGTTTCTATTTTGGAGTCTCCGTTTACTCGCGCGGTAGGTTATGTACATATGTAGGTACATACATGTAGCGAGTAAGCAAAGCACGTGCTTACAAGTAAGAATGACGTAAATAAACGTGGGAATTTTCTAATTTCTGCAGTTTTGCGGAGGACTTTTTCCTTTTTTTTTTTTTTTTTTTTTTTTTTTTGGGGAAAAGATTCGGTAGCATGTAGGATTTTGTAGGATGATGACTCTTGATAATTAAGTAGATGAGGATCTCCCCTAACGCTGTGTGGTATGTAGTGGCTTTCCCTGTCTTGGTAAACTACATGTACTTTTTTTTGCTCCCTTTTCTTCTTCTACGATTTTATAGAAGGGGGAGAAGGGGGGCGTATACGTACGGCTTCTTGATGGTTTTTATCCTTTACTTATCCTGTTTCTCTAATACAATAAAGTTTTTCTATTTCTACCTTACTACAACTCCCCTTCTTTAAGAACGCTGCACGTACACTACCCTACCCTACTCTACAAACTCTCCCCACAATAAACTTAAAATCAAATAATAAAATAATAAAATATCCCACCAACTACACCTACTATCCCCCTCCCCTACCCCTTCCCCTACAAAAAAAAACCTCCCTCCCCTCCCCTAACCCCCGCGCGCGCGCGGCATTAAACAAAATCCTCCATACAGCGCTTGCGAACAACACAAAATACCAAACCCTAAAATCCAACGCGCTAAATACCCCCCGTCCTAATTCGCCAACCCCAACCCCTAACCAGGGGTACTAACCAACCAACCAACCAAACCCAGCAGTTTACCAATAAAATCCTTACTTAGTCAAAACGAAATTTCCGACGGCGAGCGGCGACGGTTATTAACCCTTGTTTTTGGTATAGCTTAGCCTTAGCCTTAGCTTTTAGCTGAGAGGTCGTAACTTCGCTTTCCTCGGTTCCAATTGGGAAGAAATGTAAATGTAAATGCAAATGACTAAGATGAGCATGGATATTTTGGGGTGGGTTTTAATTGGATAGGAAGGTAGAGGAGATGAATTGATTGATTAAAACTGGACTGGGGTGGAGGGGGAGGGGGTAGGGGGACGATGTTTTCTCCGTATGTATTGTAGAAAGGAATAAACAAACCTTTGAGACTTTGTGTGTGTATGCGTGTGTATGCGTGCGTGCGTACGTACAAATAGATAAAACTAAAAAGTCACGATAATAGGCATATATTCTAGTCCTGTTAGCGTACGTTTTGTTTGAATCCACCTCCACCCACCTACATAACTAACTAACTAGCCATCTATCCATCCATCCATCCTGCCATCCTAACGTTAGAACATTACTTTACTACGAGATACTTAATGCGCGCCGCTGAACACACTGCTAGACTAATTAACTAGCTAAACTCTTCGCTTGTTAACCCGCCTACGTTAGAACAGAACAAAAACTAAGAAAAAATACTAGTGCACGCAACGCACGCGCTGCAATTGCGTGTAGAATGCTTTTACCAAAGTAGGACGCACGCAGAGAGGAGCCTCCCTCTATTTTTACAAGTTTATATAGGGTTACTTTGAGTGGAGATACAACAACTACCTTAACCTTTTTTTTTTTAAAAAAAAAAAGAAAAAAAAGGAACACCTAGTCCCCCATTCCCTGCATTCCCTTCCTTTTCCCTGCCTGTACGTACCGTCGTCGCTAAACGGAACCAAACCAAACCAAACTAGAATGCATTATTTCATACATAAGGCAAGCAAGCAAAGGGGTACCTATCTATCTATCTATCTATCGATCGGTCCGTCAGTCGGTCAGTCAGGAAGATAAAATTCCACCTTTTTTCTTTCTTTTCTTTCCGTGCGCTTTTCTCCTCTCTCTTGGTAACGCATATATGTAAGTAACACCAACGAAGAACGAACCAGGTGTTGGGGTCGACTCGACCGTTGTTCGGGGTTGAAAGACTTGATCGGGAAGGAGAGGAGGTATAGTTTGGATGGATGAGGAAGGTGTGTAGGTAGTTAATTGTCGCGCGCACGCACGCGAGCGTGGGTTCTGTTGGAAGGAAGGAAGGAAGCAGAGCCACGCGCGGAGAAATTTTCTCTTCCCTGCACACGCAGCTACATACTCGGGACGGGAAGCGGAGCGCCAGAACGACGGGTATGTACATGCAAGTTGTGAGATAAGGCAAGGTAGAATGCAGATCAGAGAATCTTTTTCTTCGACGACAAACTTTGAATTTTTTGAACAAGCTACATAAACTTTCTCTCTCTCTCTCTCTCCCCGCAAGATTTGCGCAATAAAAACGTGCAAACCTTCCATCCTTTCCCGCGCCCATGCTAAACATAAAATAAAAACTTAAACACGACCCCGCGTTCCGTTACGCGCGCGCAGATCCGTGTTAGAGTATAAACCGACGACCGATAGAAGAAGAAGAGGGGGTATAAATAAAAAAAGGGGGTATCTCCAAACTCCAGCTCCACCAGAGAAAAGGGTTCGACGGAGGGTTTGTACGTAGATCAAACCACCGAACGAACGGAAACAAAGACGCGTCATTTTTTGGGGGGTGTATAGAAAGAAAGGAAAAGGTTGGGATCAAAACAAAAGGGTTCTCTCTCGAATGGTTTTCTTTCTCGTTGACTTTGAACTTGGATAGTGTAGTAGCTTTGTCCCAGACTTGAAAAGTATGTGCGCGCAAGTGTGCGTGCGCAGGCGTGTGTATGTGTGTGTGTGGTGGTGACCATCCAGACCGACCATCGTCGTGTGTGTGTATCATCCAACAAACGAACAATGAAGAGAAAGATGATTGAACAAGAACCATACAAGAGGTTGATTTGATGTAACAAAAAAAGGTTTTCCATAAAGGGGGTATGTTTGAAAAAAGTCTGAAGGAGTGACTAGAAATTACTGGGGGTGCCTGGCACAGGCTAACCGACAGATAAGGGGGAAAAAAAACAAGAAAAGAAACAAAAGGCAATGTGTGGGTAATACATGGTTAGGTCGAGGGTAAGAACCTAAAAACCCGGCCATGAAGAACCGACATTTGTAAAGTGGGATATAAAGCTTAGAATGGGATGGTTTGCTGTGTGTTTCCTCGTGACGACGTTATTGGGTGGGTGTGTGAATAAAGTGAAAGAGAGCCAACGTTTCATGTCATGATATGATGGCGGTTGTGCGCGCGCGCGCTGTCCTCGAGAAGCAGGGAGGAAAGAATGATGAAGCGAACAGCCCGGTGATCAAACGATGATGATGATGGTGTTGATGGGGGGGAGTTTTCCTTCGCACTGTTGCTCACAAGCACAAGGCGCGTCCCGGGGTCGAAACTACAAAGCGAGGAATCCCAATCCGGCGGCGACCATGGCCACGACGGCGCCGTTGACGCTCAAGCCCGAGGCGGCGCCGGGGAAAGAGGAGGGTTGAACAGGGGCAGTGCTGCCAGTGGGCTTGGGAGCGGTCGCGTTGCCGGGAACAGAGAAGGAGGCCGAGGCGCTGGGCTGAGCGGTGGCATAGGCGACAGGAGGAGTGGGAGCGATGGTGAGGGTGGAGTTGACGGGGCCGCCGGCGGGAGGAGTGCCGGTGGCAGTGACGGTGTTGACGCGGTAGATGGTCGACGTCACGTAGACGGTCTCATCGTACTGCTGGGCGAAGACGCTCAAGGCGAAGGCGAAGAGGAAGAGGACGACCTGCTGGAAGGAGCGCATCTTGATTGATTGGATGGTTGGATGGTTGTTTGAAGGATGGTGATGTTGTCTTGTTGGTAGAATGGATGGAGTGAGTGAGAGTGAGGCAAAGAGCGTGGGCGCAAAGACTGGCTTGCTGTGTGTGTGTGTTGTTGTTTGGTGTTGATGGGATAGGTAGTAGTGGCGGGAGCAGGGAGGGTGCAGGTACTTGTAGTGTACTGTGTAAGGAGGGTTTCGTTTTGGGGATAAGGAGCGACTAGGTTGAAGCCAACCAAAAGAGAGAATAGCGAGTGTGGAGAGTGTTTGGGAAACAATAGAGCGACTCAAGTGGTGAGATTGATGAGATGAGGGAGGAGCAAAAACGGGGCCGGTCGGGGCGGTGGGTAGGTTTAAAACTGGGCACGGCGCAATCTCCCGTGTGCAATCTTACGGAGACGACAAGCGTGCCAGCTTGGCTACACTACTTAGTCACTTAGTAATAGTCTATTATAACCCACGGACAATGCAAATGCAATGCCATGCCATGCCCATCCATGCCATGCCATGCCGGGCGGCTATTCCTCTCTCTCTGCTGGCGCTGTCCTGTTCCTGAACCATTCCCAAGCTGTCCTCTCGCCCGCCCATCGCAAGAGAAGCGACATTGCCTTGCCCAGAAACACTCGCCGTCAACACCAATCCATATCATTCCACTACACTAACTCACCAACTAGTCCGCTTCAGCTAGACACGTTGGTTGGTGTGACCGGCCTGACTTGACGACCAAAAATCCCCCAGATGATGCATGGCCGTTGCCCGTTGCCCATCGCGACACACACACCCAAGTTGCCAACCCCGTCCTCAAACACGTCCAAACGCCAGTCCGCCCGAGAGCAAAGCAAACGTAAAAAAAAAAAACCAACAGCAATGATTGCATCAACGCGCATTGCATGGCATCAGTGTGTCTGTGTGGTGTGGTGACACACGACTCAGCCCGACAATGGAGATGGGCGCGCTGCACTGGTGACTGCAGTCTGCAGCATTGCTTAACCGGCCCCAATGCAATTTCATTTCCCTGCACCCGTTCGTTCGTTCTTAGTCAGTCTAGCCTCCGAATCCCCCAGGAAAAATGTCCCACTTTTCCTCAAATCACACTTCCCACTTCAGCGACTTCACCCTTCTCTTCCAATGTTTCCATGCCAAACAGGACCCGCTTTCACAAGCCATCAATCACTTTCACAATCGAATCACTCCAGAAACCCATTTCATTCTAGTCAACATGCCATGGAATGGAAAAACAAAACGAACCCGTCAAATCTCTCTCCTGCAATGCGCCGCCCGTCGACCGTCGTACAAACGTGACAGCGCAAAACAATAGTCCTTGGCCGTTTATCTTTTTCTCCCCCCGCCCCACACCCTTTCTTGTCGTTGGCTGGTGATTGCGATCTTCTTCACCTTGTTGGTCATGGCATTGACTCCTTTTTTTCCCCCTCCCCTTGTTCCCCTTTCGCGCGTAGACTGAGTGAGTTGATTCAGCGAGGAATGACGATCCTTTGCACAGCGAACACCCGTCGTGGTACCATACAACAAACACCACACATACACACACATCACCGCGCGCAATTGCCAGCGCATAACATCCTCGCCGTAACAACCGAATACGACGTGGTCGATCAAGAATTGCCTTGCTCACCACAGTGCTAATGCAAGTGCAGGTACAGCCGCGCCGCCGCCTGATTCCCTCGTGGCGCCCATTGCCCAACCAACCAACCCTCAGGCACGCGAAACGCCTGCCGTCACAACACCACGGCCGTCCACGACACTGGCGACACTACTTGTCTCGCCTTTAGCAAGGGCTTTTTTTTTTTTCGTATTTCTCCTCGCGCCATTTCTAGAAAAAAAAAAAAAAAAACTCATCTGCTTGCCTGACTGACTGCCTGACCCGCTCGCTCGCTGCGTTGTTATTTGATACGCCGGCGGCCGCTATATGTTTCCCATTCATTCTGTCTAGTCAGTCTGCGTTTATTTGCTCTTGCAACAAAATGTTTCTGGCGGTAAACTTAAAAGTCCCCCCCCCCCTCCAATCCGCCCGCGGCCGCGCCCGGGAGTGTAAGTCATGGAGTTTGAATGACTTCTTACTCACTGCTTCCCGCTGCCGCGCTGCAAACTTGCCTTTGACTAAACAGAATGACTACATACATAAGTACATACCTAGTCACATTACGATACTTTCACCCTAACTAACAAATCACTAAACGAAAACGTGTATATGTTATACCGAAAAAAAAAAGAAAAAAAAAAATATCCACTTAGGTGCCTACCCTACCTACTTAGGTACCTATCTGCATTGCTTACTTACACAGTTACATCTGTAGGTACCTACCCTAGCTATGTTATGTACCTAGCCATAATAGCCACCTGCTTGCAAGGTAAGAAAAGTAACGTAAGTGGGGTCGCCGTTATCCACTCATGTGGGTAACTATGTACATGTATGTATGTATGTATGCATGTAAGCTGCAGTAACGTTAAGTGTTGAAAAAAAGAGAAGGGAAAAAAAAAGTGTTGAGGGAGGGGAACAAAAAACCAAGAAGTGTGTGTAGGAGGGAGGGAGAGCGGTGAGCAGTGAGCACAGCACACGTTACGTACGTACGTACCTGGAGGATGTTGTTTTAAAGTTTGAATTTTGCATCTTTTACAGAACTGGTTTCCGGTTTGTCAGTTATTAATAGTATGGTACGAGGTAGATTTCAGTCATCAATAAGGTAAGGGATACTACAATAGGTACAAACGGCTAACATGCGCAGCAGTGTTTTAAGCTTCCCATACTAGATGTTGGCACAAAAAAAAAAAAAAAAAAAGCGGCGTAGTCCTAGCCAACTCTGTGAATCAAGGGCCATTATATACGACAGATCTGTATTCACGAAGATACATAGGTAGAGGGTTTCTTTGCTATGCTATAGCCCGGCCTCTTGTATTGCCCGGATAGCAGTAGTTTCCTAAAAAAAATGTCGCATTACGTAGCTTTAGAGTCGTTTTGGACGCTCCGATCCCGGTGGCCATGTTCGTGATGAAGAGGTATCCGAGAACAAGCTTTCCCACGCGCGCGCGCGTGTGGTGAGCTGCACAACGGCCAGAGACAGGACCGAAAGCACAGTATGCGCATACTGGAGCCCTGCAGCAGTGTTCGTTTTGTCGCGCTAGTAACTCGTGTATCTGCAATAAGACTTACCTTCGCGCGCGCATCATAGAGAACGCAGAGCATGAAAATGCAATCCCGCGAAAGAAAAGATGATGATTGCATCTCTCCTACTAGGCATCGTGTTTGCAGGGTCGCACCATGCATATTACACTAGTCTTAACGACACGGTCGTAGGTTCAGCTAAACGATAGTAATGGCCGATTAGGTATGGCTACTAACTATACGGTTTCTATGCCGACGTTAACGTTTGTAGATTTGGTCTAGCCTTGGCCTTTGTAACGAAGGCATGTCTCGTTAACGCTACGACTATAGCATATATACAGTGCATCTGGTGGCGGTGCTATAAAAGAGCTGTCCGGATTAGCGCACTTGATGCTGCATTTGCTATTAATCGGAACGTTCTGATGTTCTTCAAATCGAGGTTCCCGTTGGAGTTTCGGCTGGTCACTGTCCTTGCCATAATATCTTGGTACGTATGTATATTCCGTCATGGGCGTCGGCGAAATCGAACAAGACTGATTTAAAAAAAAAAAAAAAAAAAAAAAAAACGATACAAAATTCCACCCACAGAATTTGACCATACAAATACCTAAAAGGTATACCCCTCGCAAAGGACCAGGGTGTGTGTGTGTGGATAGGAAAAAGTTGGCTTCTTCAACCCTATTCTCTTATATTCCCTCCTAATAGCAACGGCCAGCAGCAGGATATCTGGATCGCCATTTGCAAATCTACTGAAAAAAAAAAAACATTTCCAAAAATAGGGAAAGATATCCCCCATGGGCATACCCGACTTCCCCCTTACACAGCAAAGCTACTATACATGTCGCGCGCGCGCGCAGCCGTCTCCTTCACTAACAACGTTACAATCCGTAACAACATCCATCAATCCTCCAAGAAGAACAAGTACGCAATTAACGTTACAGATTACGGTGCTCGTTGCTTCCATAGAGAGAGATATCGGTCCTGGTTTGTCCACTTGTACACAATACTTGCCCGGGTTTGGCGTGTGGTAGCGAATACCGAATCCTCACCAAAGTATTATGAAAGTGGACGTTGCCCTTGGTCCTTCAGCTCAATATCGTCCGCGTCGTCGAGTGGGATTTTCGAACACGGGCGAGGGGATTATGCGGATATGGAAGATGCCCACGTGTGGGGCGTTTTTCCCATCAGGCACCCACCCGGGACCAGATGGTACAGCACGACAAGAACCTTGACGAACGTTGATTGAGGAATCCGCGTGTTGATCGCGTGTCTGTAAGCCTGATGGGTGCTTCCCGAAATGAAGTAAAGTCTCACCCACTAAAACCCTACTCATTATTATTATCATCCCCCCCATCATACTCATATCGCAACCCCCTCCCCCCCTACTATACTAATATACTAACCCCCCTTCCCACACACACACACACACACACACACACAAAAAGCCAAAAAAAAACAAATCCAAACACCCAAGCCCAACCAAACCCTCTAGGATAAAAACAAGTACACCTACTCTACTCCCCGCAGAACCTTCTCATCGCAATCACCCCTCCCCCCCCCTTCTCACCACCAAACCTTTTCACACACGCGCCCATCTAATCCCCCAGCGGCCAACCAGAATCTCCATCCTAGCCACCCACCCTCCTCTCCGCCCTCTCGCCGGCTGCTACGTACGCCGTCTACGCCAACGGCATAGGCTACGCCACCCCGACTTTTCTACGATTAGCCTCGCGCGCGGGTGTCGCGCGCGTGGCGGTGTTTGAGAAAGAGGCTCGTCGGGGGGATAAGGATGGGGTGGTGAGTGACGTGGAGGAAGGAGAATGATGTGGTTGATGTTAGACACGAGGGTGAGGTTGCGTAACGGGTACGGGGTATAAGGGTGGTGGTGAGGGGGAGGTTTTGTGTTGAAGAGGAGGAGGACGGGGGAGACGTAAAAAAAAAAGGGGGGGGGAGGGAAGGGGGGTTTATAACCTCCTTTTTTTCTGTTTTTTTTTGGGGGGGGGGGAGTTTGGGGTGTTTTGGAAGGGTTAGAGCCTCCCTCACCTTGATTGAAAATGTATATTATAAACTAACTACATGTTATGTATTATATACACACGATTATGATTGTGATTATAATTGTTAATGTAAAGGGAAATCGTGGTGATAGACAAGTAAGTTAATAATTACGTCCTATCCCGTCTTATCCCATCCCATCCCATCCATGACATGCGATTTATATAATGTCTACTTATCTAAATATATATGTAAGGACATATAAAAAGCTAAAGGATAAACGAAAAAACACACCAGGGAAAAGTTTTAAATCCTATTTATCTATCTATGCTGGATATTCTATCTTATCCTATCACTTACTTACTCACTCACTCATAGTCGAGAAGAAGAAGAGAGAACAAAAAAGAAAAAGAAAAAACGACCCGAACCGACGCGGAGCGATAAAATTATATAAAAACTACCCATAGTCTTTTCCCTTTTTACCCTTTCCTTTCCCTTTCTTACAACTATAACTCCGTCTCTCTAACAAATCAATCCCCCCTATAAATGAATTCAACCAAAAGAAAAAAAAAAACCCCCTTGAAAAAAAAAAACCCCCCCTTTAAAGACACCTTGAAAAAACACCTTCAAAAACACCTATCCCATCCCATCCTATCCCCCCTCCCTTTGCAGAATCAATCCCCCTCCACATCAACAGCCTCGCTACTCTCCCACAACCTTCTACAAATCTCCTCGACCTCGTTCCGAATGATCCTCCCTGAAGCAGCAGCAGCAGCAGCACCTCGACTCGTATCGCTTTCAAAGCTCTGCCTCCCCTCTCCATCTCCATCCTCGTTGCCCTCGTCATCTCGAGACGATGACGATGGTCCCCGTCTTCCTCCTCCTCTTTCCGCGGTATCCTCGCCAAAACTCGCGCTCAACCCCCCGCCACTGCTCCCATTCCGCACATGATGCCCATTCGCGCCGCCGCCGCCGGTTCTCCGGGACGAACCTCTCGACGACGCCGTCTTGCGCGCGGGGGTGCCGCCGGGGATCTGCTCGATGCGCTTGATGGCGTCGGCGAGGGGGTTGCGGTAGCGGCGCACGACGTTGTACTCGACGGCGACATGGTTGAACTGCTGCTGCAGGCGCGGGTCCAGGCGGCCCTCGCTGTTGGCCGTGTACGTCATGCCGCCGCCCGAGTGCAGGAACGAGGGCCCGCCGGTGCGCGGGAGGATGACGGGGATGAGCTTCTGCGGCTCGATGTTGGACGAGGCGCGCTGGAGCATGAGCTTTTGCTGGGTCCGCGACGGCGGGAGGTCGGCCGCGGCGCCGATGCTGGTGCCGGTGCCGGAGCGACGGTGTTGGGTTTTGTTGGGCGTGGGCGACGAGGGTGCGGGCGAGGGCGGTGCATTTCCGCCGGCGACGTTGGGCGTGGACCGGTTTCGTTTTATCCGGTCGGCATCGCTTGCTGTCTGTGGTGAATTGCGCGAGGGGAGAAAGCTGCTGTTGCCTGGGGTCCCGGCCGACCCGTCTCCATCGATGAAGCGCGAAACGAGATCGCGCCCGGGAGTGTCTATGAGCGTCGAGCCGGCGCTCTGGCTGAGCTCGCGCACTTCGTTGTAGTTGGACACGACGGTCGCCGCAATGGAGGACATTTGCGGGGGTGCGTTGTTTTGGTGCGAGCTGCGCTGCAGGAGCCGTGACGTGATGATGTCGGCATCGGGAGGTCTTGAATGAGCTTGGCCACTCGATCCGTTCGACTGGCGCGTGGAATGGGTTCGGTCGGGAAGGGTATGTGAAGGGGTGCTTGGTAGCGGGTGTGCTTGTGATTGTGATTGTGCTTGTGTTTGTGATTGTACTTGTGTTTGTTGTTGCGTGCTCGATTCTGCCTGTGTGATTCCTCCTCCTGTAGCTCCTCCCGCGGCCGCAGTATGCCGTTGCGGCGGTCCGTTTTCAGACATTCTCTGTGGATCCAGCACCATGGAATTGGAGCGCGTGTTGGAACGCGTCGTGTTGGGCGACTGGGAAGCGCTCTCCTCGGTCCAGCCGTCGTCCTGGCCCTCTTCGTCCTCGACGTCGCCCACGTCGAAGTGGACGGTGGGGTGCTCGGGGGAAGGCGAGCGCACCCTGCCGGGATGTGCCAGCGAGCGCTTTGGAGGAGCGATTTCGCTCTTTGAGGATTTGAGGGCGGGCTTCGCGTGGCCGTGGCGGGCGAGGTGGCCGCTCGAGAGGTTCTTCCTGATGTTGGCGCCCTGGTTTGCTACCCTGACGATGCCGCCGGACGAGGCATTGCGCTTGAAGCTGGGACGCGGGCTGCTGGGGGCGGAGGTCGAGTTGCCGGAGTGGGCGCGGCGGTGGTGTTTTGCAGTGCTGCCATCACCGGGCGGGTGGGCAGGCGCGTGGGCGTGTGCGTGTGCGTGTGCGTGGGTGTGTGCGTGGGCGTGGGTGAGCTTGGAGAGCTTGTTAAGGTTCTTGCCGGTGGAGGTGTTGCGCTGCATGCGACTCCCGCCGACGACGTGCTGGCGCGGTTTCTGCTGCTTGTGGGAGTGGTGCTGCGACGACTCGGAGGGCGACTGCGAGATGTGCGAGGTGGACAAGTGCTGGCGAGCCATTGGAGGCGGGCGTCTCGGCTGCGAATGGGCGTCGGCCGACGACGAGGGCGGCATGCTGGGCTGGCACTGGCACTGGCAGCTGGCTGAGCTGGCCGACTCGGCAGTGAAGGAAGGGTGGATGGATAGATGAGTGGGTGGATGGATGCAAGGCGAGTCGAGTGTCGGGGAGTGGGTGGGTGGGATGTAGGTAGGTATGAGGTAGTTAGTCTGTATGTGAGGTGAGGTGGAGAGGATGGATGGATGGATGGATGGTTGTAACTTGTTGCACCGTGGAACGCAGCCCACTAGTGCTGCACCGCGGCCAATGGGTCACTTCACTTCAGTCACTTCAGTCAGTCAGTTCAGTAAGTCCAGTCACTAAATAAGTGAATGAGTGAGTGAGTGAGTGAGTGCATGTGTGATGTTTGCTTCGTCTTGACTCTCTCTTGACTTCCCGTGATCTGGAGTGGAGGTGCCACTGCGAGGGTGGCATTACATAATTGGTCCACGGCCTGGCCAATGGCAGCCCGAGCCTCCCCCAGCCGGCGTCGTCAGCCGAATGCTCCCCCCAGACAAATCGACGCTTTCGGCTCACCGCGACACCTAAATAGAACTCCTTGAGGTTTGTATTTCATGCTCCGATAGCTACATGCTGTTACCATCCACCATACATGGATACCTTCTCTCCTTCTTCACGTGCCTCTCCTTACTAACTCATGCTCCGCTAAATATACTATCCCTTCAGTTGCCAGTCCTCATCCAGCCAACATCAATTCCATCCCGCCAGCATGTTCATGGCTAACATGTACTTCCCCAATTCTTCTCCATCAATACCAGAATGTTCCTTCGATTCTTTTCCGCTGCTTTGTGGATAAACTCATTCGTGTCTTCGGACAGCCTCCATCTCTTACTGTTTTCGCATTGCTCTCACCGCACATGTCCAAGCACACGCACACTTCGACTCCCCTCACTTCAAAAACTTGGCCTTGCCTTTGCGCGCAATCCTCTTGAGCTTGCCCTTGACCCCGCGCGCCTTGTGACGATGGAGCTGACGCTGCTCAGACGACATGCCATCGATGCATCCAAACGATGATGTCGTCATGATGGAAACCGGACGCGATCGGTACGGGGGCGGTGCGGCCGTAACGTACGTCGGCGCGTCAGACAGGAGGAGACTGCCAAACGATTTCTTGCCTGGCGTGTCAACGGCCGTCGAGGCGGCTGACAGCGTCGGGCGCAGGTCGTCTGGACGCCTGGGACGGCATGGTGGAGTCTTGCAGCGCAGCGACACCGAGGATTCCTGGCCCATTCCAACACTCTCGAGTCGCTCGACTTTCGGTTTGCCCGGTAACTGTGGATCCAGTTCCCAGGGAAGTCTGTATTTGCTAGCCAGAGACAATGACGATTCCTGTCCCTCCAGCTGCTCAACTTTCGGCGCGACCGAGAACGGCGACTCCATCGCATCTCCATACTTGCGTCTCGTCATAATCGCCGGTGGAGGACCCTCCTCCACATCCTCATATGCAATCGCCTTGAAGACCTCTGGAACAGGCGTCTCGTCGGGCGCATTGACTCGTTTGGACCCGCCGCGCCTGATTGAAGGCATGCGCACCTGGATCTTCTTGGCTCGGCGACAGATGGACTTGAGCGGACGGACCGAGGATGCTTTGGGACGCTCATATTCCGGCTCGTTGACCGACACGGACGAGGAGTCGAGGGGGATCGCGTATTGTCCTCCTGGAGGCTGTTCGGCGGTGGGTGTTACTGTTGGAGTCTCCCTCCAGTACTGGACGCCGCTCATCAGGGGCGTGGCCAGGAATCCACGGAGCTCCTTTCCTTTGATGCCGCCCTGGACGCGAAGTGTATTTGGAAGCGGACGAACTGGGAGGGCGCCATCGAGTGGCATCTGATGTTGAGGCCGACGAACTGGGAGGGCGTCATCGAGCGGCATCTGATGTTGAGGCGTACCAACTGGGACGGCATCATCATCTTCGAGCGTCTTGAGTCGTTGCACCAGCTCCTTCACCTCACCCCCATCTTCCATCCTCTTGCATCGTTGCTCCATTTCCTTCCTCCCCTCACCCCCAACACCATCTCTCACAAGCCTCTTCCCTTCGAACAATTCCCCTCCTCCTCCCCCTCCTTCTCCTTCTCCATCCCCCAACCCCACAACCCTTCCCCCTCCATCCGCCATCGTCATCATCATCATCTCAAACGACCCACTATCCTGGCGCGGCTGCTCCCTCTCCCTGTCCCTCTCCACGACGCACCACCGCCTCTCGCTGCTCGCCTCCCTCCCAGTTTTGGCATGCTGGTTGTTCGGCTGCTGCATCTCCCCACCCTCACCCTCACCTCCTGGGGTCTCTCTCTCCATGTTGTTGCGCGTGTAGTAGTAACTTACCATCTTCACTTCTCGTTTTGTATCCCGCCCGTCTGTCTGTCTGTCTGTCTGTTCGTGTGGGCGCGTGGGCGCGGTACCGTTCCTCTGCTGTGTGTGTGCTGAGAGTTGCGCGGAGGATAGATAGCGAAAATAAACCTAGCTATATTCTCATAACTTTCGGTGGTGGTGGGAGTGGTGGCAGGAGAGAACTTGGGCGTAACTAACGAAAACAAAAAACGAAGAGCAAGTGTCGTTGTTCGTTCGTTCGTTGGTTCGTCGGTGCTAGAAGCAAGAAAGAAAGAAGGAACGAAGGAAAGAAGAAGAGAAAGTGCAGTCCCGTCGCTAAACCGTCGTAGAAAGCAAAGAAAAGGAAGGAAAGGAAAGGGTGGGTTGGGTTAGACACCAGAGGCGTGAGAGTGAGAGTGAGAGTGAGAGCGACAACTCGAACAAGTGAGACCCTCATTTTCAAAAATTGCTGCCAACTAACTAACTCTCACTCCTCACCCTCATCCATCACTCTCCTTACGCACTTCCACATTTCCCCTCACTCACTCACTCACTCACTCACCCACTCACCCCCTCATCACCTCCAACACCTACCTATGTTTTATCTATCTATCTATCCGTCTATATATCGGTAGAGCCTCTGTATATACATACCTAAGTAGTCAAGGCAAAAGTAATAAAGGTACATATGTTACATAGTTAACCAAAAGAAAACAAGGATAGTATAGTAGGATAAGGATAAGGATAGTAGGATAGGAAGTCGCACCTGCTCTGCTTAATCTAGAAAAGCATTGCATCGATAGTTACACAGTTGACAAACACACACGTAGAAGCTATACATACATACATACATCATTCAATCCATCCCTTCCCTTCCCTCTTCTTTTCTACCCAAATCCAACAACACAACACCATCTATCTACCCAACAACACAACACCGCCTATCTATCCTCTCCATCCTACCCCCCCCCCCCCCCCCCCCCCCGTTCAAAAAACAACCAAACCCCCATCATAACATGCACAAACAAACAAATAAATCCCTATACTTCACTCCACTCTCTTCTTCTACCCCCTCAAACCTACAAACCAAAACACACACATACATACATATATATATGTTTTATTTCCGACCATCTTTTTATTATTCTTCGCTACCTAGGTACATATCTAAGTTTTGTCTGTTGTGGATATATATAGGTATGTAGGTACTGTAAAGGAAAGGAAAAATTTACATATGTATATTTGTACCAATAGTGAAAACTTGTCAAAAAGAAAAAGGAGGTTGTGGCTAAAAAAAAAAAGTTTTTGTGCGGAATAGGGTAGGTGTTGCAAGGGAATCTTTTTATATACAGGATGGAAACTTTTACCGTAAGAAAGATAAAAGAATTACTTAATTCGGCCCTTGTGGTGGGGGAGGGTGAATGTATATATATATATATATGTATATACGACTAACTACCTACCTCTCTTTCTTCTTTCCCTACCTATGTCCATACATATATAAATCCTTATGTAGTAGATTTGTAATCACCCCCCTTTTAAAAATTTAGGCCCTTAAACTACAAAAATAAAGCACGAAAAAAAAAAAGAAAGAAATTATCCCTATTCCAATCCATTGCAATAAACCTGTTTATTCTTATTGTTTATTGTTGTTGTTGTATGTTGCACGTATGTATGTATATATACACCTTCTTCACTATTTCTGTATTTAAAAAAAGTAAAACCCCCCCCCTTATCCATCCATCTTCCACTCCCACCACCCCCAATCCGCAACCATCCTTTCTATAAAACAAAAAAAAAAAAAAAAAGAACAACCCATATGTGCGCCCGACCGTCCGTCCGTCCGTCCACCCCTTCGCGCCCACCGATCCGTCCGTCTATGTCCAATTCAACGACTCCGACTCCTGGACGCCGCGCCACCACGCTGGTTCCGGAACGCACCGCATCGCACCAAGACTCCCCCGCTGCGCTCTACAATACTGCCTCCGTAGTAGCTAGCTAGCAATCTGTACCCAGACACACACACACACACGCGCGCGCGCGCGCGCGCGGGAGAGAGAAAACAACAACGCGCACGCACACAAAGAGATATAAAGAGAAATGGAGGGGAAAAAAAAAGGATGGTATGAAGGGATGGGTAAGGTAGGTAGGTAGGTAGGTAGGTGAAAGAATACATAACATGGCTTAGGGGAAGGGAGGAGGGATGGATGGGAGAGTTTGACAATTTCTTTTGCAGGGTTTCCCTTTCCGAAAGCCATGCATGTCTTTGCACCATACGCACACACACACACCACCGCCGCCGCCGCCATCGTTTTCCCCCCCACGTAAAAAAGAAAAAACAGAGGTATGTAGAGATTAAATGTACAAAGGAGATTTGGTGATTTCCCCAGAAGATTTTCGAAAGGTGCCGAGTTTCGAGCGAGGGAGGCTGCGAGAAGACTCGGAAAGGAAGAGGAGGAAGAGGAGGAGGAGGAGGAGGAGGAGGAGGAGGGAGATTGATGTGTAGTAGTAGTAGTAGAGTGACGATTGGAAAAAGTAGCCAATAAGTGCTTAGCAAAAGGAAAGGGGAAAGAAAAACGAAAGTAATGACAAAACAAATGGATATGATGACAAAGATCAAAGCAAATAGCCAGCCCACTGATGAATGATGTTCCAATGAAGGAGTTCCGACGCTTTCTAATGACCAAAAGACTTGGTTCTCTCCGGAGATGTATATATATATAGATGTGTGGAGAGAGAGGGAACAGTTCGTCCGCATGCAGATTCGGGGTATAAAGTGTAAATAAACGGAAAATGGTCGACAAATGAGACAGAAGAGCGAAAAGAACCGGAGAAGAAGAGATGTACATGTCGACGAAACAAGCCCCCATCCCATTTTTGAATGGACGGACGCGCGCAAGGTCGAGAAGGAAAAAAAAAATCGGTCAACGTATGTCGTATGTTTTTCTAGCAGGCCGCTCCACACGGCGCCAAATAGGAGGAGCGAGAAGTAAAACGGATGCCGGATCCAGGAGAGCGTCGAATGGGAGAGGAAAAGCTCTAACGGCCAGAGCCAGCTGGCCATGGGGGGGTATCAAAGGTATCTAAAGCCGCAGTGAGATGTACCGAAGAGAAACGAGGAAAAGAATGTCGAAAGGGAAAAACGATGGGGAAAAAAAAGGACTGGCTAGAGAGGTGTAGTGCCCGCACACACCATACTCCGGACCAAGTCGTCACACGGCATCTGGATTCTGCCCAACGAAACCAGCTGCAAGTCCCATGTCAAGGCGAAGGAACTGGTCGGGGTGACCCTCAATGCCATCCATGGGCAGCATGTTGCCGGCATTCATACCATGTGGATCCAGAAGCACACCAGACGTTCTGCGGCTGTTGGCAGCAGAGCCCATATGTTGGGGGTGAGGCGACAGCTGCTGGTGCTGGTGAGGATGAGGAGCATGATGAGAGTTTCGGCTGTGGTTCATGTGCTGTCTTGCAACGTGCCAGGCCTGTACTTGGGCTTGAGACATCTGCATTTGCTGCTGCTGCTGCTGCTGTTGAGCATGTACTTGGAGGTGAGCATGCATTTGCGACGGATGAACGGGAGTCGGTTGGTGAGTAGGGACATTGTGGTGGTCGTTCATGGAGAGGTTGTTGGATGCGGGTACTACCTCGAGATCCACTTGAGTGTCGTCGTCTTCACCCTCGGCGTCGGCCTGGTCGCTGCTCGCCTCCCTGCCGCTAATGGTCGGTGGTGCAGAACCCGCCGATGTTTCAATCTTGACGCTTGATTGAGACTGGGAGAGGGGACCGTGGCCCGCGGTGAAGGGCTGGTTGGGCAAGCTCGTCATGGAGCAGCTTCGCGTGCTGGGTGCTCCCCCAGGTAACGGCTTTTGGGCAGCCAGACCAGACGTGAGATTCTTATTCTCCCGGACCACCGTCTTCCACTTTTCAATCAGGCGATCGTAGTCCCAATTCCGGAAGTCCATGCCCAACTTGCCCAGCTCTTTGACAGTTTCAGTGCCCAGGGTGAAGGTGAAGCTCACAGGGGACAGCTCTGGGCCGGGGCGCTGCGACTTGTAAAATTCCAACTCACGACGGGCATGCTGCAGACTAATCTCGGCCTCGCGACGCAGATCATTGGCACGGGCATAGGATCTCAGAATCTCCACCTGCCAGTACTCCTGGCGGGTATGCTCCGACTGGTGCATCCAGTGAGTATATGCATCTGCAATGTGACAGAACAGCTTCTCTGGGTCCGGATCGAACAGTGGAGGCGTGGGCAGCGGGGAGGTGTTGCCGGAGGGAGGGTTGGAGTGCGTGCCAGAAGGATATGCCTGGTTGATCTGGCGCTGACGCTGATGGGCTAGCAGACGCTCTCGGACTTGTTTGTTCAAGGTATCAAATTGCTTCTGACCCGGTGGATTAATGGACCACGACTCGCTGGTGGGAAAAGGAGTGGGCGAGAAAAGCGTCGAGGGAGGGGGTAAGACACGGAGGCAGAGGCTGGGAAAATTGAGAGTATAGGGGTCGAAGTCGAAGAGAGCGGAGCTGGTGGCTTTGGTGTTGGCATCCTTGACGCTGCGCAACAGCTCACGCAGGGCCAGCTCCGTGGCCTTGGCCGTCTCGACCTCATCCGACGTCCTCTGCCGGTGGTCCAGGTCGGCCTTTTGCAGCAACCGTCTGTTGACTTGGGGCATCTTCCCATGTGCACCGGTGTTGATATCCCTGAAGCCTCCACGCCGCTTCGACACGCTCAAATCGAGCAGCGAGTCATCGTCCATGTCATTGTCCACATCCAAATCATCATCGTTCTCGTCCTGACCGTCATCATCATCATCATTGGGACTTTCAGAGCGGTCGCCGGAAACGGATATAGACACGACCGATTGCCTCTTGTTGGCCGGCGTGCGCGTGTTGGAGTGCCTGTCCGAACCCGATGCTCCGCTTCTCCCTCCGGCTCCGCGTTCCCTCTTCAACGGGCCCTTGACCTGGCGGCGGGTTATGCCTCCACGAATCTTGCGGATTTCGTCGACAATGTGCAGGCCATCGGATGGTTTTGGGTTCTTGGGGCGAATGTAGAGGTCGAGATGGCGGCCGAGACTGCTCGAGGTGAAAGCTTGGCCGCAGAAGGGGCAATTCTTGTCTTTGGGGGTCTTGAGAGAGGATGACGGCGGCTGCGCATGGTGTTGAGATGGATGCTGCTGCTGGGATTGTTGTTGTTGTTGTTGTTGCTGTTGCTGTTGCTGGGATTGTTGTTGTTGTTGTTGACGTTGGGACGAGGATGAGGAGGGTTCGGGGGTGGGCGTGACGCGAGGGGTAGCTTGAGCTTCCGTCATGGCCACGACGGATAGCGTCTGACAAAGTCACTGACTTGGGGTAGTATTATTATTAATATGGGGGTATTATAGGTATGCCCATCAATCAACCTTGCTCAATTGGCGGGCGGGCGGGAGAGAGCAGTGCAATGCGGAGTGCGGAGTGCGGGATGCAGGACAATGCAAGGCGTGGAGCGAAGGATGATGATGGATAGAGGGGAGAATTGGTGAATGAGCGGTGATGAAGGCGGTCGATGGTGGATTGGTATGGTACAAAGTAGTATTATTGATTGGGAAATGAAAAGCAGCAACGACAGGGCAAGGCAACCAAGGCCGGGGCGGCTAAGGCATAATTGTGGTGTGGTGTGGTGTGGTGCGGGATGGGTGGTGGCAACAGGGCGGCGATATACTGATAGTAGTGCTGTGTGTGTGGAATAGGTAGTATGTATGTATAAAAGAGGAGAGTGAATATGATGGAATGGATAAGTAACAAGCAAAAGAAAGATGGATGGATGGATGGATGAGTGAAGTAGGTACAAGTGGGTGGGCAGGTATTAGTGGAGGAAAGAAAAGTCGACGATGAAGCCCACACCCCCCCCAGCAATCAATGAATGGGATAGGATAGGCCCTTGCCCAACGAGGGAGATTTTCGCAAAAGGAGGGATGCGACGCTTGGACAGGGACGCGGCCGCTGAGAGAACAGAACATGGGCAGGCCAAAAAGCATGGGTGTGCACTTGGAAGGCGTGGCTGAATGGAGGGAAATAGAGAGCAGAGTCCTAGTTAGTTAGTTGGTGAGTACTTAGCAGTTAGCTACCAGTAGAGTCAAGGTGGATGTGCCCGCAAGAGCCAGAATATCGCCTCTGCGTCGACGGGTAGTCGAACCCGCCCGCGTCTCGCCGCGAATACACCACCATGCGGCCCATTCTCTGCCACCGTCTGCCCCAATCCTGCCTCCTGGCCAGCCGAAAAACATGTTCTTGTTCTTGTTCTTGCTCTTCTGCTCGCTCTGCTGGAGTTGCAAGTTGCGCCGTCCGTCTTGTTGCCGCCGCCATTACCAAAGCAGCAAAACAAACAAACAAACACAAAACCCCGCCAATCACCGCCCGCCCTGCCCCGAACCTTCTCCTCCACCCATCACCACCCACCCACCTTCAAAAGCAGCCACCAGAACCCACATCCCATCCCCCGCTCCCACCACAATCACCACAATCACCACAATCACCACTACCGTCACTACCATCACTACCCTCACCACCCTCACCACCACACACCACGACACCTCATCCGCCCAGTCTCTGCGCCGCCCGCCCGGCAATCTCTTCATACTGCCCCATGCCGCCCTCCAGCTTCTTCAATTGCCCCCTGGCCACTCGGTAAACGGTTCCTGCTGCCCCTGTCTCGCTCTCATCGTCGTCGCCCTCGGAGGAATCCTCTTCAGGCTGGCCATCCGCCCCTGCCCCTGGCGCTAGTCGGTACGCACTAACCCCTTCGATCACCGTCCTGTTGGGCTCAGCCTCATCAGCAATCTTTCTCCATCCATTCATGACCTCTTCCCCTTGAAAGAAAATAAACGGCTCAACATGCCCCTCCAAACATCATCTTCAAACAAAATTGCACGGTGGAGAAATCATTGCTTGGACCGGTGTACGTACCGCATGAAGAACCGGTCGTGTGTAACCACCACCAGCGCCCCGTCGTACTCCCGCAACGCCTTGATGAGCCCCAGAATCGTATCCGCGTCCAGGTGCGTCGTCACCTCGTCAAGAATCAACAGCTGCGGCGGCGGCCATAATAGCTTTGCGAGCCCGACCCTGACCTTCTGCCCCCCCGACAGCAGTCCCAGTGGCACGTCCGATGCCGCATGGCCCTGCAGTCCTAGACTTGCCAGCAGCTGTCTCGCCTCCTTCTCGTCCATGTCATCGCCGCAGTGTTGTCGTAGATGCGAGAGCGCGCTCAGTCGGGGATTGGCTGCCGCAATGACCGTCACCTCCTCTACCGATTGCTGCGAGAATCTTCCAAATTTCGCGCGAGGATGCCGAGCGATGTTGCCCGATGTGGGCGTCAACCCTCCTTCCGCTGCATCGTCTCCGCTGCCTACAATCAGAGAAATCAGTGTTGTCTTGCCTGACCCATTGAGCCCTGCTAATCCCACCCGTTGACCCGGGTGGATGGTGAGATTGATGTCATTGAGCACTGCAACTTTCCTCTTGCTCGGGTACGCGAAACAAACCTTCTCCAGGCTGACTAACGCCCCTGGGAACCGCAGGTCGGGCGGTTGACGTGGGAATGTCATCTTCACCGGTGCATCGAAATCGGGAATCTCAATCTCAGCCCTGTTGCTTGTGTGATAGCCCGCCAGGTCGCGGTTCAGTTTGAAGCGCCCGCCTCTCAGCCCCACCTCCATGCCCATGCGCTCGTCCAGTTTCTTCTTGCGTGAGGCCGCCTGTTTGAGTTTCTTGTCGTCACCCTTATCCCGCGCCGCCTTGATATTGTTGGCCACCGTCTTCTCCATGTGCTTCTTCTGCTTGTCTTGCGCCTCCTTCATCTTGGTGAGATAGCGAGCTTTCTTGTACCGCTCGCGCTCGTAGAGGCTGAGATTTCCGCGGAACGTCTCAAAGTTTTGATTTCGCAGCACAATGAGCTCCTCTGCCACGGCATCGCCAAAGTCGCGGTCGTGCGTGGTGACCAGAACCGTGGTGCCCGTCAGGTTGCGGATGTAGTCTTGCAGCCAGATGATGGAGGGGAGATCCAAGAAGTTGGTGGGCTCGTCCAGCAAGAGGACGTCGGCGTACTGGCAAAGCGCGCAAGCCAGGTCGCACCTAGTCTTCCAGCCGCCTGACAGCTCGCTGAATGGCTGGTCGATCCTGTCTTGCTTGAAGCCCAGACCTAATAATACGCTCCTCGCTTTTTTCTCTGCCGCCGATGCATCCATCAGCTCCAGTGTTGCCTGGACACTGGCCAGCATCTCTGCTGCGGCATGCGTGTCCTCGCTCAGCTTGGTAGGCTCAATCTCGCTCTCCTCCTGTAGCACTCTCGCCTTGGACTCTTCAAACCGCTCTTCAAACTTAATCAGGTCCTTTCTCGCCAGCTTTCCCCTTGCACCACTCCGCCTTTCGGCGATCCTCTGCGCTTCTTCCAGCTGCCTCCCCAACCGCTCATGCGCAATCCTTCTATACGTCTTGACAGGCGCCATGGGATCCGTAGAATGCTCGATTGCATCACTCAGCATCCTTGCCTCCCGCATATACCGCTCCCTGACGCGGTCGCTCCTGACCACATGCTGCAGCACCGTCTCTTCAGCTCCCCTTTCTTCCTCTCCCTCACCCACCTCACGCGTCTGGCCCAGCAGTAGAATCCGGGTACTCCATGGGATTCCGGGTATCAAACCCTCCCCCATGGCCTTGAGCAATGTAGATTTGCCTGTTCCGTTGCGTCCGACCAGCACGTAGTGTCTGCCTTCGACCAGGTGGAGCGTCGCATGGCTGAGGAGCTCACGGTCCGAGACACTGATGGAAAGGTCTTTGACGAGAATCTGCGAAAACGTGCATAAGTATGTAATTTGACGTGATTTTGCCTGGTAGGTATTGCTCCTGATATGAACATGTACATGCATGTGTAAAATACATACCTCCTTGGACGCAGGCGCATCGACAGCGTCGAGCGCATACCGCGATTGCTGCGCCGTCACCGTAATGTACTGTTTTGCCGCCTGACTGCTCGCGTCTGCGGATTCAGCCGTTGCCGCTGCAGCCGTTTTGACGTCCTTGCCTCTTCGCACCATGTTTGTTCACTACCTGCGTCTTGACGAGTTTTTTCTTGCTGTTTACTTTCCCCCGGTTCGAAATTAGTCGTGTGCACTGAGCGGAATGGCAAGGAGAGGGAGGACAGTTGGGCGTTTGATGCGTGGTGGGTCAAGTAACGTTTGGTGTTGGTGTGTAGGTTGGTCGGTAGGTCGGTAGGTAGGTATGTAGTAGGAAAAAGGCTTGAGCAGGTGCGAACCCCCAAGGTACGTAACTTGCCCTTCGTATACCTATGTACCTAAGTTTTTTTTTCGTAGTCGCCTGTATGTAAACACACACACACACCCACTCGAAAAGAAGAATGAAGTAAGCTATATATATACAAAACGAAAGACAGTTTTTCAAAATGAAAGCAGAAAAGATCTTGCACCTATCTATCTATCTATCTATATATATACCTTTGCGTTTTTCCGCCTCGTATTTAACTACCCACCTTACAAAGTTAAAAACCCTCCACAAGACTCATTTCAGACTTGATATGTTATGTCCTGCGTGTATGCGCGCGGTGGTTTGGGAAAGGGCTGATTGGACAAACAACCAACCCTAAACCCCCCGATCGGAGGTCCGACACACGCGGGAACGTTAAACGAACGAATTGAAACGAATCGACGCTAACAACATCTTAGCTGCATATTGTAAATCACTTTAACTGTGTATGAGTCGATTTGAGTCATCCTGTGTCGTGTTGTGTCGTGTCGTGAGTAAGGGTTTAGTTTGGATCGATCGATATCGCGCGTGATAATTGTTGATGCGTTAGAATGATTTTTGGGAATTGAGTAATGTTGGATTTTTAGCTGTTATTGTTGTGTTTATGGATGGATGGATGGATGGATGGATGGATGGATGGATGTATGCATTAGGACGTAGTTATAGTAACTAACAACAGCGGAGTAACTAATAAAATAAATAAACTACGCGCGCGTGGTGTTAGACTAAGCGGTAATATACACGTATATACCTATGTGCGTACTTGCATCAATTAATCCTTACTCACCTCCCACACACACACATATACTTCATTTCAACAAGGAAATCAGAATTTAAAATATCGTAAGATACATACTAATTTCCTTACTAAATACTTAGGTAGTTAGTTGTACGCGTAACTAACCCTTCGGGGCGGCACCACGCACAAAGTACCTAGAATAAATTATACACACACTATAAGACGGTCCTTATTTTTTTATTAATATTAGATGTCTTAAGATTTGTGTAGGCAATAAGGGATGTTAAGTAGGCTTTAGTAATTTGATCTTCTTAATTTGGTAACTTTGTAGATGGTTGTGAATTAGTGTATGTTACATAACACGAAAAGAAAGTCCGTAGGTATGACGAAACCTTCTTCATCCGGTAACTCTGTAGAGGGTTGTGGATCACTGCATGTTACACAATCCTGTGAACAATGGAATCTATGCCAAGTTCATCGACTCAACTTTCTTAATTGGGTAACTCTGTAGAGGGTTGTGGATCACTGTATGTTACACAAGAAAGCCCTGTGAGTGAGTCTATTGGAGATTATCGGCTAGTTGTTGTTACCACCTCAAACGCTTTATCACGTGAGCACCCAGTTACCTGTCAACTGTCTATGTACATCCTCGCTGAGGACGTTTTTGTGATTCTTCTACTGTAAGGATATCGTAGGTAATTGAATTACTATAGTTGTGATGGGTGTTTGCTAAAAGTTTGATACTTGCGGTAGGTAATGCATTGTTGGATGTCGCGATATGGTATCCACGGGATTTGAATGGGGTTGTTTTTTATAATAGATATGGAGTATGTAAAAGATTTATACCTAGATTTCAGTTGAGCAGACAGCGACGGAGGGTTGAGACATCGGAATGGTTGGGAAGTCTGATCATTTGCCGTGAGTTTGCGTGGGGTAACTGCATGTACACGTCAACTTCACAGTCATCTATCGAAAAAAAAAGAAAAAAAAAAAAAAAAAACACCCGAGAAGGTGAACTCCTATTGTGTCTCTCGAATCTTTAAATGATATTTACAGAGCAATTACTCATTTTTAAATTTATCTATTCAAAACACACAGCTGTCCAATCCCGTTTCCGACGTCTTGCAGCGCAGTTCTCGTCGCATACTGTACGTAGGACAAAGAAAGAAAAATTTCGAAGCACACCTCGCGCGCGAGAAAGAGACGTCCTTCCTATTCCGGCGCGCACCCTCTTCTTTCAAATGCGGGCATTCAAACCCTACCATGAACAACGCACGCCATCAGGGTGTAGGTGATGTGTAAACAAAGAAAAAATTCCGCGCGGGAATGTGTGTGCTTCCACAATCGGGTTCTCATCGTAGACAGCTTTGTTCAAAGACGGCGGGAAAATGTTTTTCAAAGAAATATAGACGGATGTTTTTGTTTGCTCCATCTTTTTTTTTTTCTTTGCGACCCTTTCTTCTTCTTCTCTTCTTCACTCCTCTGTTTCAACTCGGACTACTGCTTTGCGATCATTCTGGCGACATATCCCGGTTTTTGGTTCTAGTCAACGTCGTACCGCAACGATCTTGTCATCTATCAGATTCAGCCTTCGACAAATTTACACGTACGACGGGAGCACAAAGGGTTTGTTGTCTCACAATACAGCATACAGTAGTGAACAACACGCAAATATCGAATACAATTTAGAACGAAAGCGACGCGAACAGAAGAGAAAGACCAGTTTAGAAGATTCAAAGTTAAGGAAGAAAAAACAAAGTCCGAGAACAAAAGATGCCACCGAAGAAAGGCAAGAAACCAGCGGCCCCGAAGAAGCCAGCGGCGACGAAGAAAGCACCGTCAGGAGGAAGAGGAAGGCCAGCAAAGAATGCAAATACTAACGACGCCTCTTCTTCTGCTACAACTGCTGCCCCAGTAACACCTGATCCTGGAGCTTCGGCGACTGCACCTGTAGATGCACGCGAGCTGCGAATACAACGTCGCCAACAGGCCAAGGAGGCGCAGGAAAAGGCAGAGAAAGAGAAGGCGAAGAAAAAGCAGCAGCAGCAGCAGTCAGGACCAAGCACTAGTCAAGCGGACGGGGGACAGGAGCAGCAACAGCAGGCTAGCCCAAGCAACGCCAGAAACCAGCTACAAGGCCAGGGAGACAGCGGCACTAGTAACCAAGCGTCGCCTCAGGGCAAAGAAGTCGACAAGGGCAAGGGGAAAGGCAAGGAGAAAGCGGTTGTGAACGATCGTTCCTCGGAGGCTGGCCCAAGCCACGCAAACGCAAACGCAAACGCAAACCGTGCCACCAGGCATGGCGTCGGAGCAAAGAGCCCGGGTCCGACTCGTAGTCGGTCACGAATCACTGCCATTTCGACATCACCCCGTAGCCCTACTCGCCCTCTCTCATTTTTAGATTCTATAATTGAGACTACCCCTCGTAATCCTACTCCCCGCAGCCCATCGATGCTGAAGAAAGCATCCGCGGGGCCTTCGGCTACTTCAAAGTCATCAATGCCGACTTCACCGCCTCCAGTTTTGATCAGTCGTGCTCCTCCAATCACTACTATCTCTTCGGCTCCACAAAAGTCATCAATCCCAACTTCATCACGCCCAGATTTACCCAGTCGTGCTCCTCCAAGCACTACCAGCCCATCGGCGCCGTCCGGCAGCGATCCACAACGAGTTGGCTTAAGGACCCCAAGAAACCTTGGACCAACGCTCGAGACTGGCAGCAGCTCTTCGAAGATGCCGGCCAAGGATGTCTCGAAGCCTGACTCCCAAGGGCCAACTGTATCAAAGATAGCTAAGGTTGTGACTGTGACCCCGCCGATTCGAAGCCAGCCGTCTCGCGCCTCAAGGCCACAAAAAACACCGGAACGAGAACCAACTCCAGAACCAGAGCCGCTTTCCCCCACTTCCTCTGTTAGCACTACCAGTTGGACTGGGAGCTCACGTTCAGGCTCAGACGACGACGATGACGAGGAGAATAACTCGAGCAAGGCATTGGGATTCCTTCGTTTTTGGGGTATCAAAATCGGCCAGAGAGCTCGTCCTGCTACGACTACCGCACTAAGGAAGGCCGGAATTAAAAAGAAAAGCGGGCTTGTAAGGCAGACGCGTCATGGTCACCACAGAAGCCGCCGCGATCATCATGGTGATACTCAGCCAGGGAGGATATCGCATATCGCGACCCCCCCTACTCGTAATGATAATGATACTAGGGATGAAACGCAGGGTGGTGTGCAAGGGAGTGACTCACTCCGCAAGCCCGTCGACCCACAACCGGATCCAACTTCCGGAGAGGAGGCCACCACTACAAGCAATGATTCAGACACAGGAATGAATGTCGAAGGCAACAGTAACGACGAAGACTACCAAGACGCTCAGCCTTCGCCCACTAGAAAGGGTACAAATACTCCAGGAAGCCCCGATCGTGACCACAAACGAAAGAGGGGCAGCGAGGACCGTCAGGACCGTCAGGATCATGGGGACCACGATGACAGCGATGGCAGCGATCCTGATGGCGGAGATGCTTCTCGCATCAAGAAAGGCGGCAAAAAAGTGACTGAGACCGTTCAGAGTAGCAAACCAAACAAACGAGCTCGATTCAAGGATTCCCCAGTTGTGGGTGTTCGTCACATCACCCCCAGTCCTCCAGATGCGAAAGCACAAGCCCCCCAAAGGCCGACACAACCTCCGCCTCGTGGCATAATTTCCAATGCTTGGAGATGGATACAAGAAAATGTGCTTCCGGCTCAAGAAACCGTAGTGATAATTCCTCGAAGCTATCCCGTTAGATATACACCCGCCGCCTCCGGTGTTCACAGGACCATACCCTCTGGCACTCCACTAAGAACCGATCGCACGCAGCCCCGGAGACAAAACCTAATCGATAATAGCCACTTACGTGACCGTCGCAGTAGCACTCAATATCGAAGACCAGTAAGTGGACAGCAGCCGTCCCGTAGCGCAACACGTCCCGTGTATTCTACACCCACCCCTCCCGGCGATCTACCGAACAGGCGTGTCTCTGACCTCCGCTCTAACCGAGGCGCAAACAGGGTTAGAAGACCCCGAAGAAGTGCAAGCCTTGGTTCTCTAGGCCCATCTCCGCTAGCTACGAGCACGAGCACCAGCGAGAACGAAAACGCAGATGTCGTCCAAGGCGATGACAGCAGCGAAATCGATTACAGTGACGACAGCCTCTTGGCCCCCGTGACCCGGCCGATATATTCCCTTCCTCCTTATCCTTCTCGGTCCGGCACTCCTGCTCCCGCCCACCAGCCTTCAGGCCGATCCCTTCCCGGTCACACCCCTTCTCCGTTTTCTGGCGGTCTTACGTCGACCTCTCCGCGCCGGAGGCTCCAGGCTTCAAGTTCGTCCCTTCTCCCTTCCCCCGGGCTTCATTCTGTAATGGATCAGAGTCCTACGCCTGCTCCAGGCATCACAAGGACCCCACGGGAAGCCCCGAGTGAGGGAGATCCGACCGGGTGGAGGAGTACGTTGATAAGGGAGGGGTGGGATGAGGCCACTAGGAGGCGGTCGGAATAGAGGAAACTTGTTGATGGGGGCGAGGAGTTATGCGAGGATTGTTGTATTACCTAAACTTTCTTTTTGATTTTTGATTTTTGATTAGGTATCTCGTATGTCTTCTGCGTTAAAATTTTAACAATAATCGGATAAATTGCAACGTTCCAATTCTCTTCGTCCAGTTGCGGAGACGATGATTTGTTTTCACTTGTGTTTTTAGCCTTGTCCTCAACATTGTAATCCCCCCCCAAGATTATAATACCTGAAAAGATCTCTCAGCCCGCTCAGAAATTGATGTGAAATGATGCCATTCGGACAAGGTTTTTGAGCTTTAATCAATTACCAAGGTAGACAATAAAAGAAAGTCACAATGTCCAACAATAATTACTTCAGATCTCACTCTTTCGCTACCGTTAGATGAAGAAATATCTCAATCCCGTCCAAAGTCAATATATGAGCCCGGCCTCTAAAGCCAGCATATAGTCAAATGCCGTTACGATGTAGGATGATGGAGTTACATGTAGAGAACCACGTGCCTGTACCTGCATCCACAGCCACATACCACGGACACTACCGGATCCTAAATTCTCCTGTATGTAACTCTCAGGTCGTATATGAAGTTTCATTGAGCCTATTCGATGAATGTGAGATTGCTACGGCTAGAATGCGAATTCGAAGAGGGGTTAGAAATGGGGGTCGAAGGCCCCAACCGAGGACATTTTTGAGATTCTCCTGCTGTGTCGATCAAACAGCGATTCCTTTATTATATCTCTTGGTATGTATGCTTGTATTTCTAATTATACTATCGCATACAACTATCCGACCATGAGCACAGGGGAATTTTTTTTTCTCCGACTCGCGGTTTGCCGAGCACCCGAGGTATCGTATGGACAACCGTTTTCAGTAATCCTGCTTACGGTTCTGCGGGTGAGCAACGCCACCAGGGGCTCTAAGCGCTATAATCTACACCTATTTGCCTAATTTAACTAGTTTGCCGTATATTACTACCATGTTTAGAGGGACTGCTTACGCAGACTTTTGTTAGTTTTTGGAAAGGCAAACGAGTCTTGCATATTTAGGAAAGGCAAATGAGTTTTGCATGTTGTTAGATAGCTTGGCAACAAGGCAACGCGCAGTGATTAGCTGTGAGAAGACGCACACTCGTTACATTCTGCAGTGTAGCGCCCGGAGCTTACACAATGCCGAGGAGGACCACTATTGCCTACCAATAACGATTGACAGTGTTCATTTTATTGGGGGCTCAACGTAGTGAGGTGTGGGGGCGTTGATGGGAAGCCGACATGATTTCTTATCACCGAAAGACCAAGCTTGTGAGTTGTTCTAGTAGTGCAAAGTGCATTGTTCCTCTTTTCGTCATGTTAAACCTACTTCGTGCTGATATGCTGGTCAAACTTCAATCATTCATCTACGCTAAATGCACAGGGTCAGGTTTAAAACCGACGTGAAATTCATGGCTCTACATTCTAGGGCGGTCGTGCATTCCGCGCAAAAAGATTTGCATCTTTCTGAACCCAGCCTCGTGATGAAATAGCCTTAAATTGACCATGTAACTCGTATGCACTGTATTTCCAATCGCCAAGAACTTAGCCTTTGCTCTGAGTGAGAGTGAGATTCGGTGATTACAGCCAAGTCAACGATGCGATGTCCGTACACATCCAGCTAGGCACGACATGAAGAACTGCACTGCTGCACTAAATCTTGAATATTTAAATCAAGAGAAATCCACAAACTATACTTTCTTCTTCCTCACAAGCAACTGGTAGTCATTCATTCATTTCTGTTTCTCCAGACTCTTATTCATTTCTAACATTCCTACCACATTCTTTTGATTCTTATCACTCGTTTATCTGATACCTTCAAATACCATAATTTTCAATTCTCAGCATCAAACAATGCATTTCTTTACGAAGGCCGCAGTACTCTTTCTCGCTACCTTAGCGATCGCTGATGACAGATGCACCAATGGACCATTTGTCAAGGACCCGCCTCAAGCCGGTCGGAAGGTTCCAAATCCCGCATGCCATACCCAGTGGGACAACGGCGAGGTTATTGTCGGAGTAGAGGCCTGGGCTGCGAAATGGCAAATGAGGGCCATCCGATTCAAATACTCGCAAATGGGCTGGGGCGAAATTCATGGCAACATTAAGGACCATGATGGGACACATGCTGTTGCAGAGTGGAAGGCAAGCGAGGAAGTCAGTAAGTTATATATCTGATACGGGGTGCATTAAGCGGTTCAATAAAACTAATATGTGCTCTAGACATTCGAACGTGGAACAACAAGCCGGACGATGGCGACCCAGTGGATGCGGTTGGCAGGATCCTCATTACTACCAAAGGTCGAACTCTCCTCGATATCGGTACGGACCCCAAGAAGACGGCCAAAAACGAAAACTACGGCTCCAATATGGGTGGTGGCATTATTCTCGGCGCCCGTACTGCATCTGGAGTATGGCTTGACTATGTTGAATTCAACATGCTGAAGTCAAAAGTCAAGTCGGCGGAGCTTATTGACGTGAAAATGAGCAAAAGTCTTGAAGACATGAATAAAAAGCAAGAAGGCATAGATTCCATGGATCTCACGACCATGTACTTTATCAACGAAAACCCCAAAAATGGCTCAAACATGATATATAGTCAAACGCTGAAACAGGAGAAAGCGACCGAGAAGACCATTGAAACGTCAACGGAAAATGAGTGGTCAGCTGAAGTCTCGGTCACCGTCGGTGCATCCGTCGGCATCCCGCTTATTTCAGCCAGCGTTGAAACAACAGCAAGCACCGGTTTTAGGAATACCCAGTTCGAATCAGAGAAGCTATCGGAAAAGGGGGTGAAGAAGTTTGAATGGACATTCGAGTGTGACCCTGAGACTCCTCTTCCTCCTCAACGAGCTGCCAAGTGTGTCGCGAAGACTACTGCCGGCGACTTTGAAGGGTCCTTTGTTGGCACCGTCGAGGTCGAGTTGGTAGATGGATCGAGATACAAGTACAAGGAGAAGGGTCAGGTGAAGACTATGAGTTACCTTGATGCTAGCACCTCATGCAAGGAAATTCCTCTTAAAGATGTTCCAAGTGGCGCAACAATTGGCAAGGATATTCACAATGTGAAGGGTGGGAAGAGAAGCATTCGGCGCTCACGCATCTTTCGTGAGTAGTTGGGGAAAGTCGCATAGGGGTTATAAGGGGTTTGGTGTTCGTAGATAGAAGTGTTTTGTATTTGTAGATCGAGAATGGTTTTGGTATTTGCAGGTAGATAGTTTGAAGCTTTTATACATTGGTGTTGATTGATGGCCATTTTTAACATGATGAGCGTTTGCATCTCTCTGTAACGACATATATTCGGAATCTATCCTGGGGATAGGATAGAGATACGCAGCCGCCTGCTGGCCTATTCGTTTACTATACTACGCATATGCCAAACCGTTACATTAACTATATACATAGAAGTGAAGCCTTAGCAGGTTAACCTACTAATGCCTATATATTCTACTTGCTAGTATCATCTTATTGTTAAACAATCATCTTCTTATAAATCAACAATGATCTAGGGCCTTGGCATCCGACGGCGCGTTTGGCAATGCATGGGATATTCCACCCGACTAGCGTTAATCCAACAAACTTTTCATTTTTCCTCCACTCACGATATTGACTGACCGACACGTACAATCTCCCATTCGAGTGACTCTCACACCAGATGACTACGACCAACCTCAACACCGCGGCCTTTGACCGCCTTCGGTGGCCAATATTCGATGACATATCGAACATCCAGGTCATGGACGATCCTGACTGCCTGACCACCACCCTCTCGCCATTCCTGGACCATTCGATTGCCGAGGAACCTGCTACGGATGCTTGCCTGGTGGAAATGCTTTTCAATGTTGGCGCGTTGCTTGAGTTTGAAGGCCTAGATTTTGAGCCACCAGACGACTTGGTAGTCAGCCGGGACGACGGCGGGACAGTCACAGTTGGGGATGTGGTCGCGCAGCTTCACGAGTATTTCAACGTACACAAGCAAGATATCTTACAGTGTCTTGCTCCTGTATACAACACCCGCCAGTCAACAACAGATGGGAAACGCGAAACGGTCATCGAAGCAAGTGGCAACCTCTATCAAGCCATACCCGAGGGCAAAAAGGTTTTCTTCAACGGGTTTGGTGCCGGTATCATCGAACCCCATGCCCCTGTCGTAGAGGTAGAACTTTGGTGCGAGGGGCAAGACGGGAGGTCAGCAGAATACTATTGGAAGAGCCGCGCTAGTCCTCTTGAGTATCCCCTCTAGAATTTTCTGGAGAGGTGTTTTTAAAACAAGGCGTACAAACCTCGGCATCAGCAGACACTGTCAGACTTTAGGTCGGAGAGAAAAAAAAAAAAAAAAAAGGAACAACTTATAGAATTGCGGCACAGCACAAACCCAGTACCCGGAGGCCTGTTTGGCACAGTACTTGCCCTAAACCGAAATTGGCATTTTGCTAATAGCCGTCCCTAGGCGCACGGATCCCTGCTAACCAGAACGATAACTCAGGTACAGAGCTGGTGTACTTTCCATTGCACAGTTCAAAGATGGCTTTTGAACCTCATCGCTCGCTCACTGGGTCCTAGGCAAAGCACCATGAATTCTTTCTCTTGCCACTAGGTGCTCTTGCAGCCCTGCAGTGCGACAGTTGGCGACATTGTTTGCAGGTACACTAGTTCCACGTCCGCGAACGTCAATTATTACACTTGCACGGAGCTGGCCAATTTTTACGACATTACTGTTCAAGAGTTCTTCCAACTGAATCCGTTGGTGAATCCCGACTGCAGCAACATCAAGCCAAGCACAGAATACTGTGTCGCTGGATGTGAGTTTTCTGGGCATCACCTCGCTTTCCGCAGATAACTAAGCAGTATTAGACATTCAACGACTGTTGGCTACTAATGAAAACTGCGGGCCTATATATGGCAATGCATCGTGTCTAGGCACTGACTTACAATGTTGTAATTCTGGGACTTGGAAATGCGGTAATGCAGCGTAAGAATATGGCTTGGGTTACACGCGAGCCTATACTAATGGATAATTTATAGTGCAGACTGCCAAGCTGGTACCTGCTACGAAGGCGCTTGCGAAGGTTTCCCATCTAAATACTCTCTGAACGGCACATGCGGGCCCAAGAATGACGGCAAGATGTGCGCCGGCAAGTGGGGTAACTGTTGCAGTCTCAGCGGCCAATGCGGAACCGGGACAGACTTTTGTGGGAAAGGAAAATGCTATTCGGGCGCATGCTATCTCCCTCCAATGCCCACCGACGTTCCGTGGCAGACTGGGAACACACCTGATGGCACGTGTGGTGGCACTAATGGCTACACATGCGATGTAGTTTTCGGGAACTGCTGTAGCAAGGACGGAAAATGCATAGAAGTGAAACCTTAGCAGGTTAACCTACCAATGCTTATATATTCTACTTCCTAGTATTATCTTATTGTTAAAACAATCATCTTCTTTTAATCTTCTTCTACAATATACAAAAACATCTTTCGCAATTTACTTTCTTCTAACGCCACTATGCGATTCTAAACCCTTGCCCTTTTTGCTACTCTGGCAGTAGCTTCAGCTGCACCAAATGCTAAATTTTCACCTGAGGGTGCTGATGTTTATGCTGGCGGTGGTGTTGATAGTTATCGCGAGGGCGGTGCTGGTCGCGTAAATTTTTCTCCCCTCCTGCAGCTGTGCTGTTTGACAGTATCTTAGCAAGAAAGAAAAGAGGCTAACCTTTGGATAGAGCTTTGGCAGCGGTTAATTTTCGCACAAAATTTCAGAAGGATTACTACCTGCTAGTCGTTGTATGGAGTTCTCTTAATGCAAGAGTTTAAGCTAGGCCCATGGTAGATAGGATAATATATCTTTTATTTTTTTATAAATCAGATATTTGTGTTTGTATAAGTTGTCGGTGGAGGGGCGCGCGGAGACAAACTATTGACAAAGGATTGGGTTGACGAGAAGAAATGAGGGAGAGAGAGTGTGTGGTGGGGGTTTCATTTTTCTTGGTTTCTTGTTGCGCTTCAGCATTGTATAGCCGTGAGACAGCAGAGCGGAGCGGCACGGGGTGCATAGGTAGTACGCATGCTTCAACTGCTCAACTACTCAACTACATAACATTTAATACATACACGTCTGTATAGATGTCATAGTTGAGAACTATGCGTTCTACACCTGCTGCCATATAACGCCGTGCACTTGCTAAAAATGAACGTCCTATAGTGTAACACCCTCGTAGAATATCTATTTATAGTGGCAAGCATCCCAACTGTTGCGTACGGTCATTTAGAAGCACGGTCTGTGAACGAACTCATTATAATGTGGGATAGTGTGGAGGAAAGTAGAGATTGTGGGAGATATTACCAAGATGAGATTGCTTGGTGCACGGAAGTGGTTTATCCTACACTGTGCCTCGTACCTAAGGGCAATCATTCTTTGAAATTGGAGAGCATGCAATTTAATCTCGCCAATGTATTCTACTAGGATCTTCTAGAGCTTATATGCAGGCAAAGATAAGTAATTGAACCCCGAGGTGTTGCGAGTAACGCCTAAGAAATATCGCGTTTAGAAGAAAGCAGACTATGCCTTCTCCTACTGTAATGCGCCGCAAAGCTCTGACCTCTACCACTAGTTAAGTATATCTGGAAGGCTTGCGCGATTCGATTAGTTAGACGTCGGACGCAAATACAAACACAGTTAGCGATCTGACTGGCTACTAGAGAATGTCCGAAAACTTGGCGAATTAAGCCAGAGGTAGCAATATCTAGGCGAAGAATCGCACATCCCTACTCACATCGCGCTTCACTGATCTATAGCGCCCAAATAGTCTCCTTCTTTTTCTATCGCTCTTCTCAGCATGCTCGAAAACAGACCAGTGCAATTTCCGGTCAGACTGAAGGATTACCAACGCATATCACATGGACTGCATCACATAAAAATCACGGATTATCAAGAGATAAGGCAGAGCGACGGCGTAGAAAAAGTATAAAGAAACGTCTGTCCGGGCTAGAATTAACTTAACGGACATGCACATAGGCATATAATTCTAGCAACATCTCATCACATATCTTCGACAAGATCATTCACTATGATTAGCAACTTCTTCCTCTATCTTCTTTCCTGCTCGACTGTCTTCGTGACTATCACTCAAGCATCCCCATTGTACTTGGAGAATAGAAACGTAGAACCTACGTACAGCAATGAGAGCAGTATCCTTCCTCTCGCTGTTCTCAATCACGATGCAATCGTGGGATTCCCTAATGACTACGGCACCGGCACCTTGGCAGATCTATATGCCAAATACAAGCCTACCCTACGAGTTATTAACGGCTGCGTTCCGTTTCCCGCCGTGGACAGGAACGGCAACACGGGGTAAGTGGAAGGACCTGACCAGAGCCCTCATTGAAAGATAACACGGCTAAAATAAAGGCAGTGGCGGTCTCAATCCGTCCGGTGCTATGAACGGGCGGTGCTCGAGCAGCCCGGGCCAAATTTACATCCGCTCTATGCGTCGCGAAAACAACCGCTTGGCCGTCATGTACGCCTGGTACTTCCCTAAAGACCAAAACGTAGACGGGCCAGTCAATGGCGGCCATCGCCATGACTGGGAGCACGTCGTGGTGTGGTTATCATCGCAGGACTCGGGCGCCCGCGTCATCGGCATCTCCTACAGTGGCCATGGCAGCTATACCAAGCTCTCTAGGGCAGCGGGCAACATCGCTTTCGACGGGAATCGACCAAAGGTCGGATACTCAAACTACGGCGGCTTTAACCACTCCCTCCGGTCTGAGCGCAACGGTAGCGGAGGCGGCCAGAATATGGTCAATTGGGCACGCCTTACTTCAGCTGCGAGGAATGCTCTGCAGAACACTAACTTTGGAAGCGCAAACTGCCCTATTAAAGATGGTACCTTCGAAGACAAAATTGCGGATTCGTGGAGCTCTACTTACAACAATTAATGGTGACTCAACGACTGCAAATGCTCGTCTCGAGCACTATTTTTACAGTTCCTGTCTTTGATTGAGTGGAATTTTCTTTTGTTTTCCTAGGACCAAGCAGAAACCGTCGAAGTGGTCGGCCTGTTTGCAGTTGTCTTGTCGTCGTAAGTGGCATGGTGGGCATAGCATCATCTTTCCGTAAAGTTAGCTCTTTATATTCGAATTTTTATCCTGATTTCAAACAATTGCAATGCAACCCCAGTTGTTTTCACCAAATTTAGGCTATATCACTAGGCTTATCGACTTGCAATGGCAAGCAAAATCTCTGCTCAAAGAGGAAAATTCAAAATATACCAAGTGTGCACGTGTACCAGTCGAAGGCCTCCACTGCTTCTGTATGAGGATCCAAAAATTGGTCAATCCAGCGGCGCCACTCTCCATCATATGCTGCTGTGAACCTAGCTTTACAATCTTCCCAGTAGTCTGGATACCACCCTGCCTGCTCCCAGTCGACAATGGCAACAATCTTGAAAGGACTGTTCATAGTGACGATGATGTTCGCTGGACGCAGATCCCCATGCGTAAACACAACAGGTCCGTTGTCTGGAAGTAAGGCCCTCCATGGGTCTTCAAGGCTCTGAGGATCAGGGACTTTTCGGCGCCACAACCAGGAAAGCCAGTCATGGAACTCAACCCGAGAAAGAAACGGCCTCAGCAAAGGTAAACCCTGGAGGCAGCGATCCGACGCAAGACCATGATATATAGATCCTGTACGAATTTAGCTAAGTCGTACCTGCCTACTTGAAAGACTAACCAATGACTTGCTGCAATTCGCTGTCGCGAAGACCTCGAAGACGAGACACCATGGCGCGTAAATCGCTACAGATTGCGTATTTGTCAGTCGTAGACAGCTCTGGCCATTGTTGGTCGAGTCGGAGCCCCTGGACAAGTTGCATGTAGATATAGACTTCCGGAGACTTTCCTTGTCGCTCGCGAACTCTCCATCCATAAACTTCGGGCACCGGAATTGCGTTTTGGAAGATTCGGCGAATTGCCCAAAGATTGATCGCCTCCGTTACAGAGACATGTGACCCAAATTTAACGATGAGACCAAGGTCCTCAAATTTCACCGGAGTAGGGACCTGGTATGGCTTAAAGAGAGAGTGTAAGTGCTCGGGGGGAGGGAATTGTCGTGTTCGACCGTGAGTCCTGAACCATGCTGTATCCAGAAAATCCATATGTGGTTGTGAGCCATCTGGGAGTTCCGCAAGGGAGATTTGGGGATAAGTAGTCATGTCGGCCCAAAGCACAAAGGACCATGTTTAAGTGATTTGAAGTTGAGGGGATGAGGCGTAGTGTATAGCTAAGGACAATACTGATTCTGATTCAGTAAGGGATCTTGTTCGGCAAAGTGGCTTGGCACTCCGCTTCTACCCACCCACGTGCCACCCCGACGGCGAGGTTAGCAGAATACCTATGTATTGGCTGTTACCCCAGATAGATCCACCAGATACTTGTCTCCACCCCCATCTTTCGAGCCTAGTGTCGAATGCTTTGTCTGGGGAATGGGACATGACAGTTGACGCATGACACTTGACATCTTCCTTAATTCCGCGTATTGGTGCTTTTCAGTAATCAGAGGGCCAGCCTAAGGGGCAAAAAAATCGTTGGTGGCCAGCGTCACCTGCCTATTTCAGTCATACACCTAATATGCATTGTTTTATGTAATTTGCTAGAAAAACTGTAAAATAATTATATAATTAGATTTTATAACGTTATTAGTAAAGTTATAATTATAGTATAATTAGGTTATAATTAAGTGTATGTATACCTTGCTTTTGCCCCTCCTCTCTTTCTTCTACCTTGTATATTACTTTTCCCCTAGTTTAATATAAATAGTATTAGGATAATTTCTAGGCATAAATATAGCTTATGTTTTAGAATTCTTGCTTAGATCGTCTATAAAGGCTTTTTTCTATACATTTTATATAAGTTTTAAGTAAATCTTATATAAAATATTAAGTAAATCTAATATAAAATTGTAATTAAAATTCTTAGAAAATAAGCCTTACTTTTATTATTATTGTGACCTAATTATAACTAGGTTACAACTAAATTGTAACTTAATTATAATTTAATAAAAATTATAATTTTAAGAAGCAAATACATAATAATCTTACAGCTTTTTTTACTCTCCGGGCTGGCCCTCTGATTACTGAAAACCATAATACATGACTCTAGCATAACCAAAGACAAACTTTGCTAATCTTTTGATTCCATCTTTGGCGGCCCAAATATCCCGTAATTTCAAAGCCCGACCCTTGACGACGGTTATTGACGCATGATCTATTCGGCTCCAGGAATCCCTGTCTCAATATGATCTCTGGTATAGATAGATCTATGGGCTCCAGTCTCATCAAATCCAAAGTTCTCCTCACATCCAGAGTTCTGTCTTGACCAGCTTGAACATTATTATCAGCGACACCACCACGATGACATCAGACGCAAAACCTGATGCACCTTCTATGATTGAAGAGAAAGACATAACAGTCACCGATGATCCGTCTCCTGTGTCTGATTTCGCGACCCTCACGAGGGCACAGTGTGTCCGCGAATTCTGGCGGTTGTACGCAACTGGGCTTAGAGTGTCGATCGCGGGATTGTAATGTCTCTCAGATTCTTTACCACAACTCTTGGCTAATTCAAGCTAGGTACGCTGGATACGCGAAGTCGGTCATCGGAAGCATCGTCGCTAATCGCGATTTCATTCGACAATATGGCACAGTGAAGAACAACAAAACAAATTGCTTGGATGATGATGGCATGCAACCTGTGTCGTAAAAAGAAGAACGTCTAGACTGTGGCTGCGTACATAGGGAGAATGGACGATATATTGATGAAAATTAGCTCTACCTAATACATACGACCACAGGACCATGAAAACAGAGCTTCCCGTCCGCTCAGCTGTACTTAAGCATGGTACCGGCGGATTAGTAGTTAGGTGGGTGACCACTAGCGAATACCTGCTGTTGTATGTTTTTTTTTTCTTCTACTTTTTTTGAGTGGTGAGCGGGGAAGTAAGAGGGGAACGCTAGCGATCTTATTGCTATAGTGATGTTTTTTCTTATTTTACAGGGGTCGAAGGAACTGTAACTTTACATCTCGGTTTGTAGATGAACCAGGAAAGGGAAAACAAAATTTGCCTGGGTTTTAGCGTACATGAAACTAGTCAAAGAAGACAGTCATATTCTTAGATGGTTTGAAAGCATTCATGCCCTATTGACAAGTCTCGGTATCAACTCCACTGCCGACTTCCACTCCATATTCTCTCGAGCTTCATGATCCAACCCTGCACCCAACTCTTCGAAACCATTCGTAAAAGTCCGTATAGCTTCCCTTGGCGCATTCGGGAAATCGCTTCCAAACAGAATCCTCCCTGTCCCCGCGAATTCCACTAAAGCTTTCATGGTAACCGGATTTGCCGAAATAGCCGTATCGAACCAGAAACTTCGCCTCGCTAATTGTATCATTTCGTCCGTCGACATGCCTACTGACACGGGCGTATGCGGTAGCATGACAGCAGCGCGGTGGATCAGATAAGGCAGCGTTCCACCGGCGTGCGAAAGGATAATTTTACAGCTTGGGAACTTGTTCAAGGTACCGGAAGTGAGAAGATCAATGGCTGCGCGCCCGGTCTCGTGTGGGTAATCGAACATGGGTTGAGGGAGGGAAGGATTGACGAGAGCAGTATCGACGGGGTGCGTGGGGTGCACGAAGACGACTGCTTGACGCCTACTCAGTTCGGCCCAGATGGGGGCGAATGCTGGTGCACCTAGGTATTCATGGCCTTCGCCATAGCGTGTGAAGAGTGTAATGCCATCGGCGCCAAGCTTTTCAATGGCATATCCGATCTCTTCAAGGCAGGCGTTCGTATCTAGGAGGGAGGGGAGCGATGCAAAGAAGCCGTAGCGGTCAGGGTTGTTCCGAACAATGGATGCACAGTACTCGTTACATTGGCGTGCCAGTAATGCAGCTCGAGATCTATCCGTCTCAATGCAGGGACCGGGTGCGGTGACGGAGAGAATTGCTGTGCGAACGTTGAGTTCGTCGTTGATTTCGGCGTCGAGCTCTGGCGTCCAGTCTGGGATATACCAGCCAGAGGGATCTCCGCCAGCTCTTTCGAGCGCTTATCATAATATCAGTTACTTGCCATAACTCAATTCTATCCAGGGTCTGACCTTCGCGCATTTGAGGAGGGTAACAATGATGATGGACATCGATCTTAGACATGGTCGCTAGGAATACAATGAAGTGATGCCGATGGATAAACCGTTGAGAAGAAAGACCATATACTTATATCATTGTGATTGGAATGCTTTGTTCTTCATATTCAAACTCTGTTGCGTCAGCACGGTGGCACGATTGGCTTACCAGGCCGATCTGTCCGCGAATACTATTGCACTATTCAATAAGCATGGACACAAACATCCACGGATGCATATTTGCGTGGCAAAACAATGGAAAAAAATTATGAATGGTTTTGGTAAGCTTATAGGCGCTTATAAAGCTGTTATGCACAGATTGGTAAGAACGATACAGCCTAAATATCCTGTCGGAACGGTACAGTTTGGACACCATGGTTAGCGAATGTATGATATGACATCATTGGCTCAACAAATTTCAATGAATATCCATAAGTGCTCCCCCATATGGTAAATTGTCACTGATTTTTTGTGTACCTGGTACAATATACCTATTCTATCAAGTGAACATACTATTCTCAACCTGTGAAAGGTGCTGCGTTTCTGTTTAATCGAAGTACATAGAATGGAGAGAGAGGAAAAGTACCTAATACTTCGAGTGGCTAGCTCGAGCGGAAAGGTTAATTACTATTAACTGTGCTTTTTGAATCATTTTTGTCCTCCAAAGGGACTCAGCTTCCTATGCACCTTCCCCCTCCAGCCGCCAACGGTTCCTAAGCACTTGTGCTGCAGCCTTTGGTCTCCTGGCCCGCGTGAAAACCCCCTTCTTATTTCCATCTACGCAGAACACAAGCTGGCTGGTTTGGAAGTCTGCGAAAGTCCATACATGCTCGCCAACCACCCTTTCCAGGCGATCTAATACAAGATGGTAGATTTCGAGTATATATGATTGATGTTCTTCACTCCATGGCTAGACCCCTGCGCTGTGTAATCCAGCGATTGTATCGGCACTGTATTCGATGATAATTTTTGGTTTCCCGTACTTATCCTGCCAGCCCCGCAAATCCTTTTCCACTTCGGTTTCCACTAGCGTCAGATACCTACAATTTTCATACCAGCCGTAATACCGGTTTAGACAGAGGACATCGAATATATCAGAGATCTGGTCCTTTTCTGAAGTTGCAAGACTGAAGTAGGCGAAAGACACTGGTCGCGAATCCAATTCTCGAGTGATGCTAACGAGCGGCTCGAAGTATTCCCTCGCACCATTCTCATGAGACCCAGGCTCATTCACGATCGACCACATGACTACGCATGAGTGGTTTTTGTCGCGAGAAATGAGTTCACGTATCCCCTGCTCATGAGCTGCCTGGGTATGGTCACCGAACGTATCAGGAGTGAAAGAGTTGGGGGGTTCCTCCGAAAAGACCAGTTACAGTCTTGGTATCAGGATGTACGAATACTGATAGATAGTTTTGCATAACATGTTAATGTTACAATAATAGAGGCGCAGACCGCCTGCTATAAGCGCTGCAGATAGACCACTCGTGTAGGGCCTCATTAGAGAGTGAACAGAGGAGAAAGGTTGCTGTATCGAAACTGCGCAAGTGACTGTCGTGAGTCCGCTACGAGCGAGTGTTATTTCTTGCCACGCATATCACTGACGCCAAAGAAAGTATACAAATGCGGCTCGATCATACTTCGCCCTCCATCAGACTTGGAATTGCGTACTTCTTACCTTTTTAATACAAAAAACGTTTAATAGTACGAGGAACGGAGTAGTGGGAAGTACAATTAAATCGTCTTATTAATTCATATGAAAGAATAACAATACAGATATACGTTCTTTTAAGATGAACGAGTGTTTTATTGTGAAGGTTTTAGTACTGCCCGGTCTCCTCTTCATCTTTTCTATTTCTTTCCTAGCCTCACGCCCACCGGTAGAGCAAGTATAGAGGTTAATTATTTTGAACAAAAACAATTCTGAAAGTGGCGTTCTTTAGTAGTGCCTGATATACGTTCTGATTCACTCCTTCCTCCTTCTAACTGTGATCTTAACTTTTTTAGGTACATAGTTATACTCAACCCACATGTTCTGCGGTCGTTCATCGAGCGGGACCACATCGTACCTGGTAACTACATAGTCCAACAAGATTTTGATTAGGTCCACCGCCATGTACCGCCCAGGACACGACTGCTTTCCAAGACCCCAGAAAGTGAACGCGTTGTCACCTTCAGCCGCCGTACGTAACAGCATACTCTCTTTGCCTGGCCCCATCTCGCGACGCAAAGGCATTTCTATCCCCTCCTTTTGATCAGGGTCTGAGACCGACAGGGATTTGTGCGCCGCTGATGCCATGAACCGCTCTGGCACATAGTCCATGGCCTGCGGGTACAAAGCGTTGTCGTGATGCAGTCCCCAGGCTGAGACGCAAACCATGGTTCCCTGTGGCAGCACAGTGCCATTGGGTAGCGTGATGCCTTCAGTGGCCATGACTTTGCGTTGCAGCATCTTGACTGCAAATCCGGACAGGCGCATACTCTCGCGTAGCGCACTGTCGTGGCACGGCATGCTGTTGAGACGCGCACGATCCCAGCGGGTCCCGAAGAGTTGCGAGTTACGATGGGCTTCCGAACGTAGTCTATCGACGAAGGACATGGAGGAGTTCCGGTTGGTAAAGATGTCGAGAAGGAGATTGAGGGATGTTAAAGATGTGGTGTCGACTGTAGCGAAGATAAGGGTGGTTAGGCGCAGCGCGAGCCATTTTGGGGTTTGCTCTTTGGTGTGAAGAGTCGAGTCTCGGGCTGCATTTTCGGCGAGCCACTGGATTGCTGTCACTTCACCCTGGGACTCCGTATGTTCCGGAATGTTGTTTAGTTTTTCATCGGTGAGTGGAGGCTGTTTTGAAGGCGGCGTGGTTTGGAACAAGGGCTCCAGTACCCTCGATAGCTTCGCGTAGTGGAAGCAAATGTAGGAAACGAGTGGTCGGACAAGCAACGGCTCAAGGAACTTGGGGATGATCTTCATGACAAAGCCACTCGTGATGACAACCATGGTGAAGCGGATGCTGTTGGATACAAAGGTTGCATCGCGACTGACCTTCTTCCCTGCAAAAACCCGGCTCGACGCCCTCGCAACAATGCGGAACACCGTCTCCTCCAGGTCCACTTCGCAATCCTTCTCCACATCGCAACCCCAGAGTTCATCCACAGCGGCACCAATCTCTTCGGCCAGCTGCGGCGCCAACATATCGAGATTGGCCACAAGATCGCGACGAATGACGGCTTCTTGCATTGGATTCGTTACAACCTCGCTGTGAGTTGATATAATGTCAGCAGTGGCAATAGCAGTCAGAAACTTATGTACCTGTGCATGAATGTCTTGTCAAAATTCATGCGCTGAATCCGTGACCATTTCCCGCTCAGCGCAGCTTCAGGCTTCGATGCCAACCAGGGAATCCACGAGGTGGGCAGCATGACCTCGTTTCCTAGAACACCCGGGAGAATGTATGGCTGAGGGTCTTCCTCGTGTTTTTGCTATACGAAACAGGAGAAGAAGTGAGCGACGACGCATAACCATGAAATGAAACTGAAAAGAAGGAAACAGAGTAAGAAGGACGTTTCTCGGGGTAGTCATCATTACCTTTTCGTAGACATCTTCAATAAGTGCTTTGGCCCAGAACAGGCTGGCAATTGGGAGCAGGAACGACGGTGTGCGAAAATCGCTTCCCGCGCATGGGAGATTCAATTTCAAGGCGTCTCGGCGCTGGCGATAGATGAGGAGAAGAAGCGGTAAAAACAGAACTACAGATGTCAGAACGAAGGGATGATTGTGCAACGCTATCCCGAGATAAGAGAGTGTTGCCATTGTAGCTCGATTCAAGTAGCACAACTACGTTTTCACGATGTCAGCTTGAGCTACCGTTGTAATTCGCAAATATCTATTGTATAATGGATGATAAATAAATCTTTTTCTAACCTATATTACGGGCTGAGCTCGGAAAGCCCTAGCTGACTGCTTGAACTGACTCAACGGCAGATATGATTAGTCTGTGCTGCAATCAATGTTTTTGCCCGAGGCCTAAGTATAGTTAGGGGGAAGGCGAAGAAGAGTTGACAAATGCCACGCAGCACCCCCGAAAGCGCATGCAGGTCGGGGATTTACGCAAAGGGTCGCTTAGCCCAATCTGCAGGCACGGAATATCCCCCAAAGAGGCATGTTTGCTCATCCTGGATGGGATGGATACGACAAAATAAGCGGCCCGCTAAGAAGTAACCTTAGCGTGCCGCTTATTATGTCGCATGAGAAAGCTATGGGCAGTCGAGCCGAGGCTATCTATTACTCCGAAGCACACTTGATGATTTGATCTGCGCCGCCTGAACAGGGTGGCACAGTAACATCATCGAAGGAAAGAGTCGAGTCCACGCAGGATCAAGGGTGAGATAGAATTTCTTGTTTTCAAGTGGACAGACTGATGCGCATGTAGTGGGCTTGTGCATATATGAGGAAGCCTATAATCAAAACAAGAAAGAAAAAGGGTCAGAGATGTCAAGTTTTCACCAGCGCATCAGTAATGAAGGATCAAGTAAGTGGGGGCAAAGGAAAGGGGATTTAAGTCAAGTTGATTCCATTACAAAACCTAGTTGTAAATAGTCGCACCGTTGGCATCAATAGGCTAAAGATTGATTAGAGATCGCTCCGCTATGCTGTTCTATTCACTGTTGTTTGTCCTTGTCCTTGTACCAGTCAACAGTGAGCCTAAGGCCTTCATCCAGACTCCATTGTGGAGTATACTGCAGCCTTTCCTTTGCCTTGTCGATGTTCATAGTGTGGGTAAGAAAGGTATATTGAATCCCAGCGACAGTTAACTTGGGGGTCCGTTTTCCAAACGAAATCAGCCAAACGATCCATTGTGTCAAGTAGGCCATTGCAAGTCCCAAGAACTTGGGGATCGAGACAATCTCTTCGTGCGAAAGTGGGTACCCAAGAAGGTTCGACGCCTTGATGGTGAGGTCCCAGAAAGGAATGTGCTCGTCATTTGACACATTGAATACCTCGCCCTCGACGCGCTCAGACACAGGCAATGGAGCTGTACCATACGCAGCAAGTAGCTTGCGGGCGGCGAGTATGTGCGCATGGCAGGCGTTTCCGACGTAGATGAAATCGAATAAATTCTGGCCGTTACCGAAACGATACTTCGCCTGCTGATTCTTGACGACGTCGACAATGTTTCCAAAAAAGCCCGGGTCATTGGGACCAAAAGTGGTGCACTGACGGATAGCGCATGTAAGCATGCCGTTTGGGGTTTTTCGGTTTGCATCGAGCACCTCTCTCTCGCAAACACCCTTGGAGCGCGAGTAGCCGCGCGACTGCTTAGAAGAATCCAAAATGGGGAGCTCTTTGACGTCTCTCAGTTCCGCAACGCCGTCGTATGCGACCGAAACGGTGGACGTCAGGACAAACGCGCGCACACTTCGTACACGGTCGGCAGCAGCGAGGATATGTCGTGTACCGTCAACATTGACGGCCCAGTGTAAGTCTCGGTCCGGGTTCATAGACGGCGGGCAGGCCGTGTGGAAGATGACTTGAGGTGGAGGCTGCATCTTTTCAAAGGCAGCGTCCACGGCAGCGGCGTCTCTAATGTCGCCAGAAAGGTAGGTTGCGCCAGAATGGCGACGGGATGGTTGGCTGGTGTCGATATCAAAGGCATAGATTTTGCAGCTAGGCTCAACTTGCAGGATGTGTTGGACAAGGTGGTGGCCCTGAAAGCCACAGCCGCCTGTGACGAGGACACTTCCCAAAAGCTCGTTTGCTGAGGAAGCCATACTGAATCACTGCAGTTGAAGATGCGCAAGATGATTTCAGAAATTGATGGTTTGTTGTGAAGCAGAAGGGTCGGTGGAGGATGCACATGTGAGGCGGAGTTCCGCCGGGTGCACGTGATATTAATTCAGCCCCCATAAGCTACATGGGGGACCTGCATCGGGTCCTACCCTGAAAACGCAGGAGTTTGTATCAAGTCACAGTTTGCACTGGCCCATGGCTCTGTCTTAGTCTGCTGCAGTTTGTATAATTTGTTGATCAGGTAGATAAAATGCAACTACAGGGGTACGACCCCCTGTACTTCTAAAAAACGGCTTGCTGAAGAACGACCCACCACGCCATGGATGCTACATGGACGGGCCCGACCGTAGCAGTCAGACCTTCATGATCATGAGCCCCGCTCCCGCTCAGTATCCAAACCGCAATCAGCAGCGTGGCCCGCGGCCGAACAAAGTCGAGCACGAGCCGGGCCGCCACCATGTCCTCTTTGTCTTTGCACCGATGCCAGGGATCCAGGATGAGGATGAGGATGAATTTCTCCAGGAAACACTCGATTAGGAACAAAACACCGGCCTGCAGCGCCTGCTGGCTTTTGCCGGGTAGCGTCCCACAACCAAAAACGTCGCGCGCGTGCAGCAAAGTGCTCGGGTGGTATGCCAGGAATAGCGGGAATTCGATAGCGTAGTCGATTGTTAGCGCTACGTGAAGCCACAGCGACGAGACGTCTATCATCGGCCCGGCTTGTTGGGAGCCCTTTCGCATCCTGCGTGCTAGCCATCGAATGCCGTGAAAAACGACATTGAGCGCTGCGATGCACAAGCCTAGGTACCGTCATCCATCCGTTAGCTGCGTTGTGTCTGCAGGTACAGCGTGTTCAAAGGTACATATCATACTTGCGAGAGCTGCTGATCCTTTCATGCTTGATGCATGGAAAGATGGTCACTGATTGTCTCGGGAGGGATGGACTCAAGTGCTAAGAATAGGATTAACATCAATCGAAAGAGTGCTTCTTGTCTACTGTCGGTCAAACCCAGTTCCTCCATATATATGTACCATCAATGATCATCCAGGGCCACCGACTGCATCCGTGCGGTGTGCCTGCTACAAGTAGACTGACGCGTCACGCATGCACCTCAAGACTAGTTAGTCTTTGGCCGTCTTGGTATATTCTACAGGCTCTCCACGTTTTGAAATATATCCGACCAAAATTTGTGATATATCCGGCCAAGATTTTTGATATGTCCGGCCAAGAAGCAAGGATACTACAGACTGTACTCTTGGAATCACAAGGCGAATCTGCGAGCCTGATTATGAGGTTACACATGCCATTACCTTCGTTAACCAGACATGGATAAAAAGAGCCGAAACCACCGCTCTTGCAGGGTGGAGTACTGTACTCAAGATACTGTAGCTTGACTAACCGAAACTAGGAGATCGTCCCCATCCCTCGCACTCAAAACTCCCAGGCAGGGTCTCTTCTCCTCTAACCTGGGTACTGGTCCAGAGGGGTCCTTTTTCCTCACATCAAATCTAGCCATTACTAGACCCACAAATAGCAGAACCTCCTTCCTTGCTAGGAACCGCCCCGGGCAATATGTGATGCCGCCGCCAAACGGTCGAAAACTGGGACTTTTGGCCAGCTGTTTATTCTCGAGGAAACGGCGCGGGCTGAACGTATCAGCATCATGGCCAAACACTTCGGGGTCGCGCAGCATCTGCTTATACGGGACGATGACGCGCGCGCCGGCCTTGAGCATCTTGCCGCCGATTTCAGTCTCGCGAGCCACGTCGCGAATGGTGATGGCTGAGGTGCAGAAGCGGAGCGCTTCATTCCAGATGGATAGCAGGAGAGCGCTCTTTTCTAAGTGTTCGACCATGGCGGACGGGTCGTCTGTTAATGCCACGCTTTCACGCGCTTCTTTTTGGACCTCTGTCAGTAGGGATTCGTCGTTGAGGATGTGTACTAGCATCCAGAAAGCCAGTTTCCAGGCATTTCCATTGATCCTGCCAGCAAAATGTTTCTTAGACGATGGACAAGAATTGTACGGCGTGACCACAGAGGGACGATACTCACACCCAATAAATTGACATCAGATATGCGCCAATATCCTGCGGGCCGATGCCGCAAGCCTTCATCTCCACTTCGAGCGCTTTCACCATCCAGCAACTGTCGTTCCGTTCCTCTACTGGCAAACTGAAGTAATTCCCAAATGTAGAACGTACCGCATCCCTCGCCTTGCGCATTCCCGTCGACCACGGCGGCGGAATCTTATAGATGAGCTTCCAACTGTGTTTATCAAAGTATGAATAGTTGTCCAACATATCCGAGTCAATCTTGAGCAAAGCTTTCCCAAAGAAAGCCTCTGTAGCGCTTGTCAGCATGACCGAAGTCGTCCATTCCAACAACGACACGGTCATTGTCTGTTCCCCCGAAGTTACAATAGCTTTGGGTGTTTTCTGCAGTCGCTTCCAAGACATCATTTCGCCAATGCGATCCAGCAATACCTTTTCCAGCTCCTTCATCGGCTGGCCTGGGTGTAGCTGGTGCTGAAAAATGGTCAGCGAGAGATGGGCCAGTGGCTCGTTCTTTGGGTTCGCAAACTGCGCCTTGGAGCGTTGCTGCGGGGCCTCCCACATGCGACGGGTGGCATCGATACTGGCTCCCATATTGGTCATGGTGTCGGTGATGTAGGCATCGAATGTCAGGTCTTCAGTTCGGCGGTAGAGCGCCGAGACATCTGCAGACGAGGTCAAAATGTAGATGGTCTCGCCCATGACAGTCAGCGCAAAAGGCTCCCGCGTATTTTTGAAGTGCAAGCTGGAAATGCCGGTGAGTTGCTTGTAATCAATTGGAGACTGGGTAAAACAAACCGTCCACCTGTCATGGTCCCCTCAGCATCGCGGAAGAAGGAAAGTGCTTGTCCCAAGACTGTGCCATTTGTTAACAGCAGATTCTCGTCTGAATGAGCAAGGAGAATGGGTTGGTCAAGCCAGAGAGCGTACCAGGGATGGAATATGGAAGCCTACGCGCATAGTGCGGGCTCAATGCTGGCTGCAAAGTGAACCTCCAGAATCTCCAGATAACTAGAGCGGACAGACAGAATGCCCCGAGATAGTACGCAGTCAATGATGCAGAGGCATTGCACCAAGTAGCGTAAACACGACCTAGATAGGCTGCGCTCATGTTCCGATAATGCTCTCGTTGCCTTGCAATAGCAATGGCAATTAGTGTGAAGACCGAAAATGAGCGTTTGGTACAGTGTACCGAAAGATAGTCAACTCTTCAGCCACTAGGTGACCGGCCTTTCACGACACACACATTCTAGACGCCCCTACCTCCCCTCCCCTCCCTCCTCCTGTTTAGGCTACGCTATAGACGGGTCAAAGATTATCTGTCAATGCAAGAACGGCCCCCAAAAATGTAGCAGTAGCCTTGTCGGCGCTTTCTGTATATGCATTAGCATGCAAGGGCAATAGGGCCGTTGAGCAGCAGGTCGGTCTCTCGTCGGTCAAAATAAGCGGCACGCTAAGGTTGCATAGATCTTTCTTAGCGTGTCGCTTATTTTGTCGAATGTTCTTTGTCGTGTGCAGAAATACTTGAACAATTGGTCTGTGCGCTGCTGCGCTCGCTTCGTTTCCACACAATTTGCAATTTTTTGCTATTTACATATAGAACGCAATATCTAGGCTATAAACATGGCTGTAAGTTACCAGAAATGCTATACAGTCTCATAGATAGCGCTATACTTAATTTTTGGTATCGCAGCCTCGGCGTCAGACCTCAGTAGTAGAAATAGAGCCTCCGCGACGCTCTACGCGAGCAACTCGAGGTCGTAATTCTCGCAGGGAGGACCCTGATAGAGTCCAAAAG
>KZ805511.1:0-74753 GCA_003073855.1 Periconia macrospinosa
CCCCCATCACTAAAAAGCACACAAAACTCTACAAGCACACCCGCCCTGCCCTCCCGTCCCAGAGAAAAAAGGTAACAACCCCCCAAAAACCCAACACCTAAAGAATACCCAGTAATTCTCACTTCTACACACTAACCAAGAACACACCTTACTTACCCTACCCTCTCCCCTCATCTCTCTCTCAGAAACCCCCCCCCCTCTTCCCTCCACCTTCAAAACCAACAACCAACAACCAACAACCCCCAGCAATTCCCCCCTCACCTCACCTCTACAGGCACCAACCAAACCTACACCTCCATCCTCCATCCCTCCATCCCTCCAATCAACGTCGCTCATCTCCTAACAACATACATACTGCTTTCGAACCTCCCCACCCTTTATCCATCCCCCCTCCCCCCCCAATCTAAAAAAAAAAAAGAAGAAGTACGTACCCCCGAAAAAAAAAAAAAAAAAAAAAAAAAAAAAAAAAAAAAAAACACATTCACCACCCTTCCCTCAACCTTTCCTCAGTCCTCCACATTTCACTACGCCCGTCGCCAATACATAACTCTTAACTAGGCACATAGCTTAACACATAAGTATCCAAACACACACGCACACACACACGGAAAAAAAATTTAAAATTTTATCTAATTTCCCCCTAAACGTATCAAATTCATTTTATGTGTATGCCCACACCCTACACACACACACACACTCTCTCTCTCTTATGTGAGGAAAAAAAAGGTGTGAAAAACGGTACCATTTGGTATAAAAACATCAACAACAAATAACAAACGACAAATAACAACCTCTATATAGTCTATATCCCCATCCGTCCCTCCCTTACCGCGCGCGCAAACTTGTAACACACACTGCACTTCCTCCGGCAGCTTACATTCGTTCGTGTGTACATACATTCAAGTACACTTTACATACATACATAAATCACACACATCATCACACTAACTACCATTATATGATATGTAGTTTAGTTTAGAGAATATAGTATATGTATATATATAAAAAATAGGTGGTACTTATGAGAGAGAACAATCACCCCTTACCCCCTCTACCCCTCTTCACTCTTCTTCACTCCTTTCCCCCCTTATCCCCCCTTCCTTTTGCCTCCAACCCACCCACCCTCACCCCTCCTCCACAACCCCAAACTCCACCCTAACCCACAAACTACACCCTCTACAACCCACCAAAACCTCACCTTCACCCCTCGCCTCCGCATCCTCCAACTCCTTCTCCCTAACCACAAACCCAGGATCTGCTCCACATCGATGACATGGAGTCGTCCATTGGATTTCTCCTTGTCCTTCTACTTCGCTTTCTCTTTCTCCTTCTCCTTGAGGTTGTGGTTGTGGTTGTAGTTGGTGTGTGGTAGAAGGAGAAGGCGGATTCGACCCCAAAGCAGCATACCCCGAAAACGAAGAAAAAGGTTCGTCTAGGACGGCGGTGGTGAAGTCGGATAGATCGAGCGTGTCTAGAGCAGAGACGAAGGATTCGTCTACAACGACGACGTGTGTATTTTCGTTTTCTGCATCATCATCGTTGGTGGTGGGAGTAGGATGCGAGATAAGCCATTCATCGTACTCTTTTCTTTTTGTAGGGGAGGAAAGGATGGCGTACGCGAGTTTGATGTCGTCGATTGTGACATCAGTACCATCATCACTTTTCCTTTTCCGTTTCCCTTGCTCTCCTTCCTCTCCATCCTCCGTCGTCGTCGTCAATCTAGAACGAACAACGTTCTTATCAGGATGTACCCTCAACAACATGTCTCGATACGCCTTCTTGACAACGTCGACCGTCAGCAGATCTAAATTTCTTCTTCCATTGTCGTCGTCGTCGTCGTTGTTGCTGATCTTTGCGCTGGTGGTTCCTCCTCCTCCTAGCACGAATGAAGAAGGAGATAACGAGGGGCGGTAGACCGAGAGGTTGAGGATGGTGTAGTAGTCTGCGGTTTTTTTGTGTTTGGATTTGTAGGGTGGTTCCATGGTTTATTTGCTGTTGTCTTTTTTTTTCCTGTATTTTTTTTGGTAGTTTTTTATCTTTGTTTCTTAGCTCCTCCCACTTGAACAGGTCTCGAGTTTTCTTTCCCTCTTCCCCACCTTTCTCCTCCTCTTCCTTTGTTGTTGTTAGTTGCCTGTTGTAAACAAACAAATGATGTTATATATTATTTTACTCGGCCAATTCGATTCGATTCGGTTCCGGTTCCCAACCTTTCCTTCCTCTTTTTCCCTTTTTTTTTCTTTCTTCAAATATCCAGATCACACAAGTCCGTCCGCGCAAATGTGATTCGAAAAGTAAGCACCCCACCCGCCTAGTCACAGGTTGATTAATCGAACTGAGGGCGAATACGTCAATTTTGTCTATCGTGTGTGTGTCGTCGTGCCTTATCGTGTTGATCGTTGCTCATTCGATCGTTGCTCATTCGTCCACATGTGTGTCTGCTCTGCGTGGTAAGTTAGGTGGCTGCGTGTGGGTTGGGTGGCGGTTAGTCTAACTAAATACCTAATTTAGCACGTCTAATCAGCCTTAGTTAGCCACAAAAACAAACAGTACAACAACACCAACCAAACATACGCTCTCAAGCTTTCAATCAAACCCTCTCTCTCTCTCTCTCTCTCTCCCCCCCTACATAGAAACCAACCAACCTAACCAAAAAACCAAACTCAGCTTTCTACATACACTATCAAATAAATAAATAAATAAATAACTTTACCTACCTAACCTACCTACCCCTAACTGAAACTAAAACATAACCCCTTCCTTCCCCCCCTCCAAACTTCATACACACATCATACATGCAGAGTTCAACACACCCTACAATCACCATTTACCACAAATTAAAATCCATAATTACTATTAACAGCTTATAGAAGGTACGTTAAAAGTAGAAAAAGTGCGGTTAACGCCCCTTTTTCTAAAAGCCCAAGCCTACATAAACCACCCGGTCATGTATATACATATCCCCCTTTTCCAAAAAAAAAACCCCCCTCCCCAGATTCCCATATTTTCCATCAATATAAACAATAAACGCACAAAAACAACCAACCAACCAACTAAAAAAAAAAAAAAAAAAATCTTGCCTCACATCACACCACTCACACCACACCACACTAGCTACACAAACATCCAAGATACACTCCCTACATACATACCTATTCAAAACAGAAGTTATGTAGAGACGTTACCCCACACTAAACAACCCCCCCCCCATTTCGCTACCGCAAATCCCAACATCGACCCCCCCAACCGCAAACAAAACATGTGACGAGTCACCAACCACCAGGCCTCGCCAATGTAGTTACATCTCTTATCTTATCATGACGTGTCCCAACAGCAGTCGACGGCACATACACATGGCATTCCTGACTATCACTGACATCACGAGACCACGTAGTTTTTTGAAATAACAGGTTTTTGAAGCTAGCCTACGAGTTGCAAAGTACAGTGATGCCTAGCGTAGAGCCTGGTCTATCCGTCTGACGTCGAGGTCGAAAAAAAAGGCCCTTGACATGCAGTGAAGAATGGCAGTTCCGAGCCCAACCCAGTCTGAGTGCGCCAGGAACCCCATGAGCCCAGCCGTAGCCTCCTGCCCCGCACTGAAACCAAAAACAAGCGTGCTTCAAAAACGCGTACACCTATCCGATCCGCCAAGGGGGTAAGGGGTAAATGTTCACATGGTGCAATAAGGGAAAAGGAAAACATGAGGGAAATCCCGAGCATAGCATAGAACCAAGTCACAGATCCACCGTCCCACGCATACTGCAGGCTCGCCCCTCCATCGAAGTAGAGGCAGAGCAACAGGGTGGCACGGGCAACAATTAAGCAGCCGGCCACGCGCAGCACGCATATCAGAGGCGATCGTGCCGGCGGGAGAGAGGAAAACACATAAGTCGTAGGGGGGAATCCGTCCGCTCGCTGAAAATCCGATTTTAACAAACACATGCACTCAACTCCAAAGACGCTCGCTGCCGAGACAGTCGCCTCCTTCTACCCGAAAATAGATGACGGTGACTGGGGAAGGAACACAAGGCCAGGGGAAGGGAGAGATGCGTTTAGGCAGCCGCGGGGGCGGCGGCGGGCTCCTCGGTTGCCTCGGCGGGCTTCTCAGCCTCAGCGGCAGCAGGCTTGGGGGCCTCCTCCTTGGGTGCAGCGGGGGCGGCGGCTCCTTCTGCGGAGGTCTCGGCCTCGGCGCCGTCTGACGATGTCCAGAGGGTCAAGTTGTCGCGGAGCAGCTGCATGATGAGGGTCGAGTCGCGGTAGGATTCTTCCGACAGGGAGTCGAGCTCGGCAATGGCATCGTCAAAGGCCTGTTTGGCGAGGTGGCAGGCACGATCGGGAGAGTTCAAGATCTCGTAGTAGAAGACCGAGAAGTTCAGGGCCAAACCAAGGCGGATGGGATGCGTGGGGGTGAGCTCGGTCTGAGCGACATCCGTGGCAGACTGGTCGTAGAGATTAGCATCGACAAGGGATAGACGGTGAATTGCGTCATACCTTGTAGGCCTCGTGGGCAGCGGTGGCAGCGACCTTGCGCTTCTCACCAGATGCGAACTCGGCGAGGTAACGGTGGTAGTCACCCTTCCTACAGCGGGGACAGTATGATTAGCGCACTTGAACAGATGGTAGAAGGGAGCAGCAGGCGGCACTCACATCTTGTGGTAGAAGACCTTGGACTCGCCAGACTCAGCCTTGGGAATGAGGGAGTCGTCGAGAACATTGAGGACGTCCTGGCAGACCTGCTCAAGCTCCTCCTCGATCTTCTTTCGGTACTCGCGGATGGTGTTGACGTGCTTGTCTGAGCCCTTGGACTCCTCCTTCTGCTCGATGGACGAGATGATACGCCATGAAGCGCGTCGCGTGCCGACCACGTTCTTGTAGGCAACAGAAAGGAGGTTGCGCTCATCGACGGTCAATTCACCGCCAATCTGCGGATGGGTTAGTCAGGAGCTGGTGGGCGGGCGCTGCGCATCGTCGATGTTGGCGCGGGCGGACAGGTGGGGGAGGCGATTGGCGTCACCCAGCCGATGCGTCCTGGGTGTGAGTTGTCATACCTTTGCAACTTCCTACTCGGCGGTTAGCATGTGGGCCGATTGGCAGACGGAGGGTTCATTGTTCGACTCACCTTCATGAAAGTAACCATCTCTGCAGAAAAGAAGCACGGTTAGCCACAAGATGCAACGCGCGGCTGGGGGGATGAGCAGAGGGCGACTTACCATCGTAGCGCTCGGCCTGTTCGCAGAGCCGGGCGAGGAAAGTCTTGCTGTGGGTAACGTCAACGGGGCTGTTCTCTCATGGGGCAGGTTGCTCGTCGACGGCACGGCAGTGCAATGCAACGCAGACGGATGCGTACCTCTCGCGCTGTGACATTTGGTCAGCAAATGGGGAATCTGTATGAAGCTTTTTATCTGGCAGGCGACTGGCAGCGGCGGGCGAGGGGAGGGGGGGGAGAAGGCAGCATCCCACCATGGCGGGAGGGGTAGCAGGCAGAGACATGGGGGGAAACAAACCTCGTTTGCCATTTTGAATGGATATGCGGGTGGTGGGGTGGATAAGAGTGGTAGGAAGAGGTGCAAAGAAGAGTAGATGGGGGGTGTTTGGAGAGAGAGTGGTAGGGGAGGTGGAGTGTTGTTGTGGTGTGCGGAGGGTGTTCAGGTTAGGTAGAAACAAGAGCGGACTGACTGGACTTGACTGGACAGCAGCGCAGGAGCCAAAGAAAGGCAGCGCAGAGCAGCGCAGGCAGAGCACAAAGTGCGTTATACCCAAATGGGCCACCACTTGGTTAGGTCAGCACCCCGGTCGCCTGTTGCACACACACACACACACACACACTGGACACCACGACACAAACACATACTTACGCACACGCACGTACGCAAGCACAATGCACACAGCCCTTGAGACTAACTAACCAGGTTATTACCGAGACGCTCCAATTATCTTGCTCAAACACTACCTACTTTGCCCCTACAACATGTACTTACCTTATGTGCCTGTTTGCTTTGTCTGCTGTCTGTTTACTCAACAACGCCATTCATCTTTTCTTTTTACCCTCCATCAACAAACATCACCCCATTCGAATATCATCTTCTCCCTTCCGTCTCTAACCACTCTTATATGCATGCATGCACTAAACACCGTTGCATCGGCCGTCCCCCAGTTCCCGCGAGCGCTCGACTCGACTCAGTGCTGGACATCCGGTCGGGAGGGAAATGAGCATCACGTGAGCGCTACCATCCCATGACTCGCGCCTTTTCCTCACCGCCGTCCACTCATCAGTCCCATTTCTCTCCCGATCCAACTCCATCCAGCACACGCTCTCTCTTGAGACTAGCAGGTGCACCCTTTGGGTATAACTTTGCCGTTGCCCGTGACCTCGGATCCGATTTTTTATCAATTTCTCTGTTGGAAATTTTTTTTTCTCTTTCCATCTAGGCCGTGGTGGTGACCGTGTCGGTGTACCGTCCTTGTACATGCGTGTACCTACTTGTACATGGACCCTTCACTATTTATGATATCGTCTCCAAAACGATAGTCTCCGACCGCCGGCACTCCAGCGGCATGTGGGGGCGCGGGCCAATCATCCGTCCGTGGACATGTACAAAATCGAAGACTTTGGAATGTCTTGGATACACTATGCAAACAGGGAAAGATACCCCTCTCCACTTACCTCACCAGGACCTTCACCCTAGGCATCCTATGGCACGCATTCGAGGATTGGTTCTGTCGCCTATAATTCGCAATTTCAAAGTCTCCCTCTACGCGTTTCAGGACGACATGCCGTCGACCATTTCTGCCGCACTAGCGGGCGTTGGTCTTTTGCCCCAACTAATATCTCTCACGTGCTGGCGAGCGGCAAGAGGCCGCATGTGTGTGCGCCGACTGCCGTTATCAGATTGCATCACCGTCATCTTCTCACCATGACATCCTCCCCTCCTCCCACGGCACATCAGGCAGATGCTGCAAGGCTGAACTATGATCAAGGACTACCACTATAGCCTTCCTTCAGCGCTGACACGACATCCACTTGGCACGTCGTGCATCAGCCTCTCAGCAACGTCATACTCATGGCCCTTCTCCTCAGATCAATGCTGCTGTGCACTTTCAATGCTACGGCTGAGCGGCTGTTGTGATACCCCCAACACTGACCGGTACGATGCTCTTCCAGCTTCCAATACTCCAGACGCTCGCTCCTTGCTGGGCATCCACCCTTCACACAGCCAAACGTATTCAAACAAAAGGTATAGTACAGTGCATGCGTGGTTGAACATCGCATGTCCCTTCCTTTCTAAGCCGCCGTCTATTTGCTCAACCATTTACCCGCCGCACACAAATCCCTCACATCAACAAACGCCAAACACCGAGCATGAGAGCGGCCGTACCCGTGCAAACACCCCTGTCAATAAGTTAGCATCGTCCGCTGCCGACCACATCCTAGATGTTTGTTCACGTACATTAGCCATTGCAGCGTTGTGAACTTGACAGCCTCAAGCCGTTCACGTAATGCCGCAGTCTCCTGTTCGATTCGCGTTTCCGTTTCTTTGAGCTTCAGCTCTTGGACGTTGGCCTCTTCTCGGATGCGGCCCTTCTCCAAGTTGAGATCTAGCCGCACCGACGCTTGTGTGCGCTGTATATCATCCCGTAGTCGTGAGTTGAGCTTAGCAATCTCGTTCGTCAATCGTTCGTGCGATGCGCGGGTGAGAGATGATTCGGTCGAGTCAGCAGTCATGAGCTCCGACCGCAGTTTTGCGAAATCTACTTTTTGCGTGTACGTCGCTCGTTCTTGGTCTTCACGAGGCACCATGGTCCGCGTGAGGTTTTGTATGCTGAGTCGCCTTAGCTAGATTAAATGCGGAGGTGAAGAAGCAAAACTTACCTCTCCTCGATGACATCGGTCAGCACCTTCATCATGGCAACCGCCTGCTCCTCTGTAAACCCCTCGTCTTTCAATCGCTGCACAAACTTGAGGGTGTCGAAATGATGATCTTTGAGTCGCGTTGCCGTCGTGCTGAAGCTTCGCCCCACCGCCGGATGGGCAGCAATATGTGTCCGGGGCATCTTTGAATCATGTTGCCATCGCGGTGCCGAGAGTCGTATCTGCGTCGCAATTACACCTGCGCGTGCCGGCCGTTCTGACGTCGCTGGATGATATCCCCGCGCTCTCGCCCCGAAGGCTGCATGATGAGCATACTTTGTGCTCGAAATGAATTGAGGCTTGAGAAGTTTTGGAACCATCACCGCCGAGTTCGCCATGATGTTGCGGTGCGTGTGGTCGTGTGCGAGGGGGTTCCGCCGACTCGGAATTTAGATTAAGATTCAAGACGAGATGGTGACGATCTTGATGACTAAGCTCCAAGTAGCATTCTACCTAATCACGGCGCTCGTCTCGCAGCCACCACCGCTAACTACCACTCTCATTCTCCCCCGAGGTCGCAGAATGGAATACTTGATCACCAACAGAAAAGTTTTTTGCAAAAAGTCTCATGGGTCGTTTCCTTAGCTGTAAGGATGAGGCTTTCCGCGAGAGGACATGCTGTACTGGTCCACTTACTCACCCCCGTATAACAATGCTACCGTGAACACATCCGATCCAGAACTCGCATGCATTGCTACTAGTCGGGCGTCAATAAACGATAAGGCAAACTGATACCTCTTTTTGATGGGATTATTCTCTTGTCTGGACCTTCTTAGTATGTACTGGGGATTAGGCGGGTGGGGGAGGAGGGGAGTTTTGCTGATTGAGATGAGGTTGCTGATTATGGTAGTAGTGGTCGGGAAGATGAGATAAGGCGTGGAGTTTTAGTTTATTTTGGGTGTGTAGTATGGATGTAAGGAATTTGGGGAAGAGGAAAGGAAACTTCGGGGTAAGTTAAGTGCAGAGGCAAGTCATATCGGACGTTCCTTTTATAAATTAGTATTTTTCTTTCTTCTATTTATCGTCTGCATACATACATACATACATACATACATATACACAACATATCGTCAAACACACCTCTACCCCCTTTCTCCATTTTCTTTCATTGCCTTTACAATTCTACCTTACATACGCGCGCGAGACTTGCCACCTCGGTACCCAAACACCACTCACTCCCATAACGCAAGTCAGCGAGCGGCCCGACCCTACGCCACAAGCACACACAGATACAGACACACACACTCCTTTGCCGCCATTCCTTTCTTTTCCCACACACAAACCTTAATCACCTCCCTCCCTCTCTCTCTCTCTCTCTCTCTCCGCGCAGCCCAACACTCCGCAATACTGAAATGATATTACCCCTAAATCCAACCAATGACAAAGGAGAAAGGGTTTGTGGGAAGCGCCGGCCAAGAGGGAGGGAGATGTGATGGTGAGGATGGACTGGGATTGGCGGGCGGTTAGGTTAGGGTTTTGTGTGTCTGTGTCTCTCTCTCTGTGTGTGTGTGTGGCGCGCGCGGGTGGCGGGGCGGGGCGGTTGGTGGGGTCTTTTTTGGGGTTGGGCAGGTCGAGTGACGACGCGTGAGGATGTATTGATGTATCAAGGGATGGGTAGGTATGAATTTGATTTTCAGTGCGGGATACGCGGGTTCTACACATGCTAAAGAAGGGTCATGAATCCATTCAAGACGCACGCACGCGCGCGCGCGTGAAAACAAAGGGAGGGAAAAAAAGAGAAGAGAAGAGAATGATGTTGATTTCCTTATACGGGTACTAAAAAGGTAGTTACCACATGTACATGCCCATATGATCCAGCCCATGTACACAAGTAGATACTAGAGGGTGGTAGAACCAGCGGCTAAACCAGCGAATCACATGCCTAGGAACCGGTTTCGTCCCGTGCATTTTGGCAGATATTTTGATCCTTACATGGACATTTGAAGTGTTAGTGGCAGGTATTTGGTGATACTTAGTTATCTTGAGAGATTTATGGGAGAGTGTCTAAGTAGGTAGGTAGGTACCCAACCATGGGCCGGGGAGCGGTAGTGGGGAGTGAGTATGTATGAGTCTATTATAATTTATGTACCTGATGGATGGCATGGCATGACATGATATGCACACGCAGCATGTACAGTATGTACGCTACGGGAAAGCAGCAAGGCGTGCATGCTGCAGCTGCCCTACCCTACCTTTTATGGTAAATTATTATTGTTTCTGGGCTTAACGTAGTCATAACTCGTTACGTATGTATGTATCCATCCGCGTAATGTACTGACCTCGACTTGGCTATACCCTTGGCCTACTTACTACACCCACACCCACACCTACATAGCCGTACGCCTGTTCTGTTCCGTTCGGTTCTCGAGTCCTCTTCTTTCCTCTCCCTCTCCCCTCTTTCCCCTCGTCGTCGTACACCAGATCGCGTAATACCGGGGGCTGGAGCTACCTATACGAGAAGGCACTTTGCTGAATATACCCAGCCAGCCATCCAGCCAGCTCTCACATCACGTCGTAGTTGCCCAAGCACCACCGCAACTACCCCGCGAAACGAATCGAACTCGAACCCGTCGACCCCCCTCCACGACGACAGAGACCAGCGACTCGACGTCAAACCGGGGAATAACACAAGCCGCTGCGCATATCGTACATACATATATACATACATACACACACACATATCTCCGCTGCACCTGTCCGCACGCGCATAAGCAGATCCTCCGCCGCCATGGACGGCCGCAAACAAGGCCGCCCCGACGAGGAGCTCTTCATGCGCCCCGGCGAAGATGCAGAGACACCCATCGTGGGGCCTCTGAGGATACAGAAGAGAGACTCGGAGGTTAAGAGTCCTCCGCCACGGACTGATTCCGCCGGCAGCCAGCGCCAGCACCAGCCTCAGTCCCAAAACCATCCTCCCGCTTTCTCGCGCCCTCCGCCCATGCCCACCTTCCCCGCCCCGCCCGCGAACCCACTCCCCTATCCAGACGACCGTCCCAACAGCAACCCACGACACGGCACCCCGCCCGCCACAGCAGGAGCATCTTCAGCTTCAGACGGCCGACGGCGGGGCTCCTCCAGCGCAACAGGCCCCAGCCCAGCTTCGCCAGCCTCGCGCGCCCGATTCGACGCAAACGATCCCAACAGGCCCTCGATCGCTGGCTATGGAGGAAGAAGCCCAGATGGCTCCGTACAGCCGTCGAGACTGGCCGAGCGCAGAGGAACCGCTCCCAAACCGCTGCCTGATTCCCCTGGCCCAGAAACTCCCGATAAAGAGGGTCTTTTCCAGCGTCCTCCCCGCAGACAGGGCAGCACCGATCCCAATCCCTTCCCAGACTACCACCAGCAGTATTGGCCTCCGCCGAAAGCTGCCCCTCCAGCTCCCGCCGCTCCCGCCGGTGGATTGAACATTCCCAATCCCTCTGGTATCAATCGATTGAGTTCGACGGCCTCGACTTCCACCACAAAAGCTCAGCGGGGCTCTCCACCTCCCCCTGAAACTCCCATAATACCTCCTCCAGGTGGTGGCATCGAAGCTCGCTTTGCGGCAGCTGGAATAGCTGGATCGTCCACGCTGTCGAACCTCCAGGCACAGAATGCTCAGAATGCAGCTGCCGCGCAGCGGAATCAGGTCTATGCTAATCAGCAGCCTAGGCCCGACCTCATGTCACCTTCGTCAAATGGACAACAGCCTCCGAGAAGACCTTGGACACCTACCGAGCAGCCAGGAAGCCACCCCCATGGCCCGCCTGCCGTATATCAAGGCATGAACCCCGTGGGTCCTTCTACCAGCCCTCCTCAAGCTCCGCTCCCGCAAGTCCCTGCGTCAACAATGTCGCCTCCGCCGTCCAACTCTCACCCGGAACAGTCATTGTCTCATGACCTGGGCCGCGTAAACTTGAACGAAGAGCCACCGCCAGCGTACTCGAGCATTCCCCACCCAACAGCTACGTCTACAAACCAGGGCTATCCCAACGAAAAGCAACGTCCCCAGGCTGCCTCTCCTCAGCCTTCCCAGAGCAGCGTCACGAGCGGCCCCGACCTCCACCAACACCCTGCGTTTGCAAACGATGTGCGGCACCAGCAACCCGCTCCCGCTGCGTCTCCCGCCCCGGCCGCTCAACCCACGGGCGTCGTGGCACCCACTCCCACCAATGCCTACTTTCCACAACAACAGCAAGCTCAGCAAGCAATACCCACACAAACTATCCAGACACCCAGTCCGGCACCAACAGCACCCGGCCCAGGTCCTGCATCTCCACCACCGCTCCCTGAAGGTTGGATAGCACATCTTGACCCGAACTCTGGACAGTACTACTACATCCATCTGCCAACGCAATCCACTCAATGGGAGTTTCCCAAAGGTCCTACGCCTCTGAACTTGAATGAGCCCATGTCACCCACCAATTCCTTCGCAAACCCATTGAGCTCGCCAGGATTTGGAAAGACGCCCCTGGCCTCGCCCGGCTTTCCTACGCAAACTGCTGCTTATTCTAGCGATATGCTAGGTATGGCGCCGATTGCGACCCCAACGGCCGCTGGCTTCACCGGGCCTCCTCCGCAGGCTGGTGTCGACATGTACAAGATTGCCCCCACCAACAGCGTGTATTTCGGTCCCTATCTGAGGTATACCAACATGGATATTGAGCGAGGTCTGTGGCTGGGGTCCATTCTCTTGATCACCAATACCCCCCATCCGCCTACGATACATATACATCAGAGTGTGGATCTCTCACCAAATCCAAGGCAGTTGAAGGCAAATCCCATCTACACTCACCAGACATGGATCTTTTACCGGTACGATGTGGACCTGAAAATGGAGGAAGATCGTGCTGCCAAGTGGACGTACGCCATTACTTCACATCTGGGATGCACGCGCTTCGAGTTCCTTGTGGCCGGTCGATACGAGACAAGCTGGCGCTTTGTAGCCCACTCTGGAAACGATTTCGCGCTCAACGTGAATGCGAATGAGCGATCAAAACTGGGTGGAATTGGCTACATGTGGAAAGACATTCTGCAGAAGAATACCGAGTGTGGCGGTTTCCATGTGCAGCTGGGGCTGGGAGGGCAGATCTATGCTGATCGGTTGTGGAAAGAGATTCCTCTGCTGAAACAATGGACGGCGACGAGCGGGAAAGAGAATCGTAAGAACGCGCCGTGGACGGCAAAACACGAAGAAGAGGTTTGCCATTCTTACTTCCACTATTATACGAGCCACTTCGATCAGCCGCATCTTCGCGAGGCGTTTGCGCAGATCCCGCACATATTAGCTCTCGATGATCATGACATGTAAGTCGATTCACACTCACGCCCGAATTGTTATGCTGATTTTATTCTTAGATTCGATGGATTCGGTTCCTACCCCGAGTACATGCAATTCTCCAACATGTTCAAGAACATTGGCAGGATAGGCATCGAGATGTACCTGCTCTTCCAACACCACACCACTACTGAGATTCTTCGCAATGTCAACAACGATATGGATCTCTTCACCATCACGGGGACCGGGTGGCACTTTATCAAGTACCTGGGACCCTGCGTCACTGTTGTCGGCCCAGATTGTCGTTCCGAGAGGAATCCGCATCAAGTTATGGCCGGGCCGACGTACCAGGGCATCTTCCCCAAGATCGCCATGTTGCCGCCAAGTGTGCAGCACTGCATCCTGATGATTCCCGTCCCTGTCGTGTATCCCCGTTTAGAGTCGGTTGAGCATCTTGCCAATTCTGTGGCAACCGGGAAGAAGGCAGTGACGGGGACCTTCAACATGCTCGGCAAGGTGACAAGTTCGGTTGCTGGTGTTGTGGGCGCGAAGAGTGTTGTTGGTGACGGTTTCAATTCAGTCAAGAAGGCGGTTGGAAAGTCTGGATTGATGAGCAGCGTTCTTAGCCCCTTTGGAGACATTGATCTCCTCGATGAACTGCGTGACCAATGGACGCACGATTCCAAGGTACGATTCTCCTTTCAGCCACATCTTTATACTCGACTAACATTTCCCTCAGGATCTCGAACGCACTTACCTCATCCGCACACTCCAAGGCATCGCGCACAACAAATCCATTCGCATGACCTTCTTCTCCGGCGGCGTCGACTGCTGCGGCGCGGGCCTCGTCCACGACCCCTCCAAACCCCAAGACCACAAAACCATGTACCAAATCATTTCCTCGTCGGTCGTCAACGCACCTCCCTCCAACTACGTCCTTCGCCTCCTCCACAACAATCGCGTCCTCTACATTCCGCAAAACGGCCACCGCTCCACGCACGCCCCATCCGACACCAAAGAAGACATGATGGAGATCTTCACGCAGGACGTCAACGGCGCCACGCGAGAGTACAAACGCCTCATGGGGAGGCGCAACTACGTTGCGTGCGTCGTGTATGACCCGGAGATTGTGAATGGCACGTTTGGACAGGTCACGCCTAATCCGAATCTTGTCCATGGCGGTGGCGGAGGTGGTGGCAGTGGGAGGTTGAGTCTGGCGGTCGATTTCATGGTGCAGAATGAAGGGCCGTATAGTGCGCCGATGAAGTATGGGCCGGTCATTGTGCCGAGTTTGGAGTATGGGCGGTAAAGGTGGAGAGAGAGTGTGGGGGGGGGGGGGGGGGGGTTTGAAGGAAAGGAAAAGGGAGGGGGGTTTTTTTTTGGTATGAATGGAGGGAATGGTTTTGGTTTTTGGTTTGGTGTTTGGTTTTGGTTAGGCATATATATACTTTCTCTTTTCTTCTTTTTCTTTTCTTTTTCTTTTCTTCTTCTTTGTGTGTTTGTTTCGTTTCATTCTCTTGTGTTTTTTTTTTTTTTTTTTTCTTTTCTATGGGTTTGAATTGAGCGAATGAGCGAATGAGTGCATGAGCGAATACTCAGAGTGCATGAGCGCATGAGCTAGCTAGCAAGTTACGTTTTGTTGTTGTTGTTGTTATGGTGGTGGTGGTGATAGTAGTGGTCGTGGTGGTAGAAGGGGGAATATGAATGTGAATATGAATATGAATATGTCCGGACTGCTTTTGAGGGTTTGAAATGTTGGTTTTTGATGTTTGTATGTATGGATTTTTATGGGGCATGAAAGTTTTACGAGTGAGGCGTTTTTCTAGTATTCACATATATATGTACATAACCAACGGTGGATTGTATGGTGGTGGTGAGCACGTGACGCGATATTGCTGCCTTCCAAACTGCCAAGACTTAAGAGCTGGCTGGGCTGGGCTGGGGTGGATAAATAGTGTAGCAAGACTATCAACTGTTTAGAGCATTTCAAATGTTTCCATCCTTCCCTTCTCTCGACTTCACTATTACAGATCACCAACACTTTTTGGACGTTTGAGCGAACGGGAATTGATTTATTGATGGCTGGTTAAAAGGCGGGGACTTTTCTTCTTCGGTTTCGTTCTCAAAGAGGGTTTCTTGGTCTCTATACCCTCCTCTCTATTCACCACCGTGCTCCCAACCAGACCACCCGCGCACCACCATCACCGCCGCCGCCACCATGGCAGGCACAGGCTTCAAGCTCTCCCTCTCCAGCGCCAAAACAAAATCCAACATCAAACCCGGCAGTGGAGGCCTCAACCCGCCACCAGCCAAGCGCGCACGCCTCTCCGCGCTCGGCGACGACGAGCCCGAAGACGACAACGGCGGCAAGCACGAGATCTCGGGCTGGGATGCGACGGCCGGCGGGGCGGTGAAGCTCAATGGCAAGACGAACAAGGAAGAGGAGGACGAAAAGGCCAAGCAGGTCCGCGTCATTGCTGCGCTGCCGAATCGGAATTGGCGGGAGGATGCGCTGAGGAAGTTGCGCGCGGGGAATGGAAAGGGACGAGGGGATGAGGACAAGGAGTTGGATGATTTGGAGAAGCCCAAGTTATCCAACGGCCTGCATGTTTTTGCTAAGAAGGGGGAGGAGGGTGAAGGCGCATCCGCTGAACCCATGGCGGTCGATTCCACCACCGCGCAAGACGCGCCCAAAGACGAGTCTACTTCTGCTACGACAACCACCCTGACGGCGGAGCAGCGCCTCGAAAAAGACGCCCTCGCCGCGCTCCTCACAGGCGAAAACCCAGACCACACCGTCATCCCCATCTCCCGCACCGAGCGCGAGGCCTTCGAGCAAGACTACCGCGAAGCCCCCGCGGCGCCCACCCTCACAGACTACGAAGCTACGCCCATCGAAGGCTTCGGCGCCGCGCTGCTCCGCGGCATGGGCTGGAAAGACGGCGAGGAACTCGGTCACAACTCCACCACCACCACCACCACCAACAAAGACGGCAGCAGCAACAAGAACAAAAAACTCGCGCCCCCACCCAAAGAAATCAAAGCCCGTCCCGCGCTGCTCGGCATCGGCGCGAAACCCGAGGCTGCGGTCGGTTTGGATGCTCTAGATGGTGGTGCAAAGGGCAAAAGCGCAGCGAGGCAGGCGCGAGACGCGCTGAACAAACCCACCGCGCTGGGCGTCACGCTGCGGAACAAGAAGACGGGCGAGTACATCACCGAGGAGGAGTTGAAGAAGAAGCTCGAGATGCAGAAGATGGTTGATTTGGAAGGCGGAGGGGATAGCGAGAGCTCGAGGAGGAACAAGTACGCGAGAGCTGACGATGGGGATGACGGGGATGAATATCAACGCGTAAAGCGCAGGGATAGGGATAGAGATGAGAGGAGGAGGGATGACAGACATGATTCCGACCGCGACCGCGATAGGAGGAGGGATAAAGATCATGAAAGGGATCGTGATCGTGACCGTGACCGTCATTCTTCACATCACCATCGTAGTAGCCGTCGCTACGACGATGACGACGACGACAACAACAACGGCGATAAAGACGACTACGACGACCGTGAGAGACGCCGAGATAGGGATCGAGATCGGAAAAGAGATGATCGTGAGAAGGAGAGGGAGTATGAATCTAGCAGTCGGAGAAAAGAGTATAGTTACTCTTCTTCTTCGACGAGGAGGGATGAGCGGGATAGGGATAATAAGGACAGGGAAAGGAGGAGACGGAGGGATGATGGGGATAGAGAGACGAGGAGGAGCGGTAGGAGGGAGAATTCTGGGGATAGGGATAGGGATAGGGATAGGGATAGGAAGAGGAGGAGGGAGTGATGATTGATTTTGATGTTAGGTCATTGTTATATCTATCTTGGATTAAGGGTGTGTTTAAGTGACTACTTGGGGCAAGCAAGCAAGTAAAAAAAAAATTAAAATCAAAATTTATAAAAAATAAAAGTAACGATTGAATGGAAATACTTCAACTTGCACGACGAGAGAAGACTGTGATTTTTTTTTTCCCTCTCGTGTTCCTAAATCCCCAAACCCCCCCCCCCCTTTTTTCCCCCCTCTCAAATCAAATCCTACCAACAACCACACCACCCACAACCCTAACTCCATCTCCATCCTCATCCTCCCCACTAATACTACCACCCCCACACCCCCTCCAAACACGATAACAAGGTACGATTTGAACATTCCCCATTCTAGTTTGTTGGTTTTGTTGGTGAGGAGGAGATGAGGATGAGGTGTATAAAGTCCCATACATCAACTTCATTTCATCATCATCATCGTTCTTCTTCTTTTTCTTGTTGTCATTGGTATTCGTACTCGTAATAGTCGTAGTATCCGTAATAGTCGTAGTAGTAGAAGACTGGGAGTAAGAAGAAGTAGAAGGAGGAGGAGGAAGGGGAATCTCGCGGGTTATATACGTCGTCGTTGTCGTCGCTTTACCACTACCGTTACCACCACCATTACCGCCATCATCACAATTAACAACCATCCTCGTCGTCCTCGTCGTGCGTGTCCCTGTCCCTATCCCTGTCCCTGTGCGTGTTGTAGATCCCAAAGAATACGAAGAAGAAGAAAAAGAAGAAGAGGAGATTTGTACAGACGGGGTTGACGTAGTATCAGAAGAAGAAGAGGTTGAAGAGGTGGTTGAGGTAATACCACTACAACACCATTCAATCTCTGCGTCGCGAGGGAGGGATGAGATTTGTGCTATGTAGAGGGGTGGGATAACCATCTTTGTCGTTGTTTTTGTGGTTGAGGAGGAGGGAGCGACAGTAGCAACGACGACACCAGGGACTTCCCTCCTCTTCGTTTTTTCGTCAAACGTTGTTGTCGCACCACGGTTCAGTCGATCCCACACGTCGATATCTTCTTCGTCTTCATCTTCGTCTTCGTCGCGCGCGCGCGCGTGAGTGTGTGTGTGTACCGCACGCCAAGCCTTGGAAATGATGCGCACGCGTTTTTGTACCGCACGATAATCCTCCTGTTCGTCGTCGGGCGCGTCGCGAGGGATGAGGGCTACACCCGCCGTCCACCGCACGACGCCTACGCTGCGCGAGATGCGGGTTAGGTGTTGGAGGGAGAGGAGGGTGGATTGTGCGAAGAGGGATGGTGGTGTTTGTGGGGGGGAGGTGGTGGTGATGGGGGTAGAGAGGGAGGAAGAAGAAGAAGAAGAGAGGAGGGTTAGGGAGGAAGGGATGAGTGGGATTTGGCCTGCTATGTGGACTTCTTTTATTGTTGTTGAGGGGTGTTGTTGTTGTTGTTGGTGGTGGTCTTGGTGGTGTGGGGAGGAAGAGGTGGGAGAGGGACAAGGGAAAAGAGGGACGGAGATGGCTTGGCTGTAAGGTCCGATGTTCGCGGGCGCCCAGTACGATTGGCTTTGTACGTGTAATCCTTCTCGTTGCACCGAGGAAGAGGAGGAGGAGGAAGGGAGACGGTGCGCAATGACGGATAACATGACGTCCACACCCTCGGGCATCAAAGATCCTATCGCGACCGTGGCGCGTGAGGGCGGGTTCGTGAAGGAGAAGAAGGACGCGTAGGTGGCGTTGATTGAGGTGAAGGTGCTCATGTGCCGCAGGAGGAGGGTGCAGTGCGTGATTTGGGATTTGGGGAGCGCGTGTGTGGCGAGGGCGGAGGAGAGGAGGGCGAAGATGGTGGTGAGTTGGGATTCTGGGGTGGTGGGGGAGGAGGAGGTGGGAGGGGCGGTGATGTTGGGGTATGTGAAGATTGTGCCGGAGGGGGAGAGGGAGGGGGTCGAGGGGGGGAGGCTGGCGAAGGTTTTGGAGGTGGGTAGAGGGGGTTGTTCGGTGGATGGGAGTTCCTCGTTGTCATCGGAGGAGGAGGAGGAGGAGGATGAGGAGTCTAGTAGAGCATCAGATTGTAAAACCCTCTTGAACTCATCGTCCCAAAGCGACGGGATCCTCAGCCCTTCAAATCCCTTCTTAGCCTCCTCATCCTCGCTCTTCATCACAACCCTCCCCTCCACCTCCTTCCCCCCATCAACCACATACCCGTCCGTCCCCTCAACAACCACCCTCCCCTTCCAAAGAACCCTAGGTCCATCCAGCGTAAGCGTCTCGTACTCTCCTCCCTCCCCAAGCACACACCCATCCCCATTCACCGCAAACCGGCTCATCGCGTTCTTCATGCGCGCGATCGTCGTATGATCCGCAACATTACGCCAGAGGAACGCGTGCTCGGATAGCCCCGCAGACGCGACCTTCACGATGCGCGAGTCCTGGCCTACGGACGCCATGTCGGCGAGCAGACCGGCTTGGTCGTAGGGCGGGAGGGACGGGTACTGCCAGAGGAACGCGAGGGGCGTGAGACGGAGACGCAACGCGATGGACTCGATGCGCGTGCGTTGGTAGGTGGACAGGATTGCGCCGGTGCATATGGCGTTGACTTCGGGGTGTTTGGCCAGTACGCGTTTGAGGAGCGGGATGAGGTCTTCTGTTTCGTCGTCTTCTCGTGTACCCTCTTCTGTGCCTTCTTGGGACGGTTGATGGACGTAATCTCGATCCCCAGTCCCGGTTCCACCGCGAATAACGCATCGGTATAGAGGGACGCCTAGGGCTTGCTCGTAGAGGGGGACCAGTCGGTGTCCGACGGTTTGGTACATGTAGCTGTCCAGCTCCTCGGACGGCGCCGATGGAGGGGGATGCAGGTTCGCGAGCGCCACGAGGTTGTGTCCATTTGCGAGGCAGTGGAGTAGTGAGAAGAAGGAGTCTTTTCCGCCGGAGATGAGGGCTACCACGTTGTATTGGGGTCCTTGAGATGGTACTGGGTTGGTAGGAGAGGAAGCCATGGTGGATGTTGACACCAACGTAATTGAATCTTTTTTTTTTTTTTTTTCCCTTCTTCTTCTCTCTCCTCAAATTCGATGATTTAATTGATCCCGTCTCTTCGCTTGCTCTTCCGCACCCGCGCAGAGAGACCCTCACTAACGCGGTTATACAGTGAACAACTCCCTGACCTTAAGAATTTATTAAGAGTGGGAGTTTACCATAAGCGGGATAAGGGGTATGTTGAAGTGAAGAGTTAAGATAGAGTGGTGCGGGCGGATGTTGTTGACGATAGTAGTTAGTAGTGGTGGTGGTGGAGGGGCTCTCACTAGTAGGTTTTTTACCTACTACAGTACCCACCTTGGTACCTACACAACACGACCTAACCATCCAACCTAAATGCCTTTCCCTACTTTTTCCTTGCTCTATCTTATTCATCACCTACATCTATTCCTACTCCAATAAAGAAGTCAAACTTCCTACCCCACCTGCCCACCCAATCCCCTTGGCGGTGGAAAGAATTTGCCTACAGACCTACTCACCTCATCTACCTACTCACCTTACCTACCCACTCAAGTCTCTTTCTACCTACATACATCATAAAACCAATCCACCACTACCCCCAAATCACACAATCCTCACACTCGCACATAAACAAAATCAAGTCAAGTCACCAGTGCTCACATCAAATTCAAAGCCACGAAACCCAAGTATTTGAAGGGAGTTAAATATGTAAATTTTTTTGTATACTAAAAAAAAAGAGTTTGTTTTCCTTTTTTTTTTCTTGTTTCTTTCGATGGAGAAAAAGAATCGAAGTTAATTTTTTTTTGTTGAATATTTCCAGAATACTTCTCCAAAAAAAAAAACAGAGCCCCACCCACCCACTCCCTCCTCCCCTCCTCCTTTTCAGATAAAGGTTTGTTGGTGAGTGAATGAGTGAGTGAGTGAGACCCCGATAATTAAAACGAGCGTAGAGAACCACAAAAATCAAGGAAAAAGGTAGTGGTGTGGTGTGGTAGGGGGAACACGGCGATCGATGGAAGAAATGGCCGGTGAACAGGAAACAAGATGTGTGTGTGTGTGTGCAAGGGCCATAATCGTCGTGTAAGGGGGATTCAAAAAGGAAAGAAAAGGAAAAAAAAAAAAACACCCTCCAGTCTAAAGTATAAAAAACCCTGAGCCCACCCAAAAACCACCCAAGTTTGGAAACAAAAAGATCCCAGACCCTTTGAACCAAACGTTTGCCCCCTTACGCGCCGACCGACCAGACCCGACCGACCGCACACACGCGTGAGCACGGTGTTTTCGCAAAAAGGGACGGGGAAAAAAAGGGAGGAAAATCGCTGATTGTACACGGAAAAAAACACACAAGAATGCGCAAGAAAATACTTGACCAATTCAATTTGGACAGGGCAAAAAAAAGCTGTACAAAGGAAAAGGTGTTGGGGGTGAAAAGTGTTTGTCTGTCTGGGGGTTGCTTGTAGTAGTATATAAGACAAAAAAAGCAAAAAAAGGAAGAGGGGGTACTTTTGCGGTAGTAGGGATGGGGTATAGGATCCGAGAAAACCGCTGGGGATTGTGGCAAAACGAAGACTCCTTTGAAACCCGCTCCGATCCCCGACCACGCCGCCGCCGCCGCCAAAAAAAGTCTATCAAGCGTGACGGGCGTCAAGGAAGAGTGAGAAGAAGACCGATGAACCACATGGCATTACGAAGTACTCCATTGGGGGGAGAGGGGACATCTCGAACCCGAAGAGAGACAGAGACACAGACAGAGAGAGAGGAAGGAAGCGTCATGAGGTCGTTAAAAGAGGCTCGCAGATAAAGGAAGAACAGAGATAGGCAAAGGTTGGCAACGAAGCCTACTCGTCCCTCTTGCGCTTGCGCACCGCCAGCTTGGACGGCGACTCGACGTCCGAGTAGCCGTCGGAGGAAGAGCTCGAGATGCCGGCCGCGGCGTTGTACAGGATCTGGCCGAGCATGGCGGGATCGCTGTGCTCGAAGCCTCCCGTGGGCGGCGGTGGGACCTGCGACTGCGCGACCTCGCTCTGCTCAAGCACGCCCATGAGGACGGTGCCCGTGCCGTGCGTGCGCTGGTGCTGGGACAGGTTGTCGGAGCGCGAGAACTTCTTGCCGCAGTCGTTGCACTCGAACGGCTTATCGTGAGTGTGGAGAGAGCGGTAGTGGCGCTTGAGGTGCTCCTGGCGGCGGAATCGGCGGTTGCACAGCTCGCACACGAACGTCTTGGATGGGTCGTCGGTCAGGGATTGCTTGCGGCCGCGGCGGCTGGTGGGGGCGACAGAAGGTGCGGGGGAGCCCTCATCAGAGGTCGAGTTGTAGGCGTTGGCGCTCGACTCTTGCTGGCTGGAGGCCTCGGACTGGGTGGTGTTGTCGCCGGACGCCTGCTGGGTGCTCTGGAACTGGGTGGTCTCTGAGTCCATGTTGTCGACTTTGTGGGACTTCTTGCTCTTCTTCTTGGGCATAGGCTCCTCGCTCATGAGGTCGGAGGAGAAGCTGCCGTCTGCGCTGGGGGTGAGGGGAAGTTGGCACAGGTCCTCCTCGAAATCCGTGAAGCTAGCGTTGCTGACGAGATCCTCTTCAGGGGTGAAGGAGACGAGGTCGGTCCGTTGGCGCTTGTTGCCCAAAAACTGTGCGTTGTCGGTGGCGGGGAACTGAACGAGGCCTGCAAAGTCGTCCTCCTGGTCGAGCTCGAAGAGAGGCTCGAAGGTGATTTGGCTGGTGAGTGCAAGAGGGTGAGTGGTCTTGGGCTTGGCGGACTCTCCCTTGAGTACAAGCTTGTGCTCCTCGTCACCGGGGCAGAGGGTGGGCAGACACGGTCCGGATCCGTCAGATTTTGTCAAATCGCGCGGGTTGCAGAAGTTGGCCTCGGTCTCAGCGAAGGGGGTTCGCGGCATGGGCGATGGTGAAGGAGACAGGGAGGGGCAGGAGGTGGCAGACAGGAGGTACGATCCTTGGCTAGTCGAAGGGGGCTGGATGAACACTGCACTCTGCCGTCAGCACACGGACCCGAAATTTTTACTCAACCCTCCAAACACATAAAAAAAAAAAAGGTAAATGCAAGACATATTTGTCTATTCGCCTTTCTTTCTTTTCTAACTGCTTTTGTCTCAACTTACCTGGAGTCATAGGCGGCGATGCTGAGCGCCATTCCGCGCCAGCCGACAGGATCTCGGAAAAGACCTCCTCTTCACATCCCTGCTTGACGCCCTCCATCCCCTCTCCAGCAAAAAACGCGTTGACGGGCGTCGGCACAAAGTCGCACATGGACGGCGGGCTGCTGATGTTGCTACCCGACGACGATAGCGGCGGTGTGGCCGGCGCAAATCGCATATCCGAGAAGTCAGTGTCGATGGGGTGCAAGAAAGGAGAGTCCTGGGGCTGCACGAGGATGGCTGGCTTCTGGTACATGGGCCTCGGCGATGCCACGGGTGTGAGCATCTGGTTTGCGTATGCGGTCTGCTGCGGGTATGAAGTCGTCTGCGAGTTTGCGGAGGAGGGCCTTTGGAAGACCATTTGCTGGGGCTGCATTGTCTGGAGTTGTTGGCCGGATGGGTGAGCCGTGAAGTGACCGTGTTGGCGGGCGTTCTCTTTGGCGGTGTCTGGGTTGTAGTAGAAGAAATGCGAGTTCATGGCCTGGGCCGGGTGCATGGAATATGAGCCTTCCATTGCGTATGTGTGTGTGGTGTTGGTATTGATATCTTGATGAGGAATGTTAGATGATGTCGTTCATGTTCCATCCACACAACACTATGCTTCTCTTCCATGCTCGACAGGACAGGACTGGGAGTGTCGTTGCTATAGGGTTACACTCACCAATGGCTATCTATAATAGTATGCTTCGCTTGGTGAAGGTGTATTAGGATTACTCTTGCAATAACACAGAGTAGTAGTAGTAGTAGTAGTAGTTGCTGGTGAGGAAAGGTTTATGAAGGAATGACTGAACAACGGCCCGCGATAACGAAGCCGTCTACTAATAGGTAAAGTTGGTAGTGTCAGAAGATGTCATAGGGTCGTGCGTCGACAATGATGGACGGTGGTGTGTGGATATAGGTATGGATCCAAAGGAGGGGACTGGTGGTAATTTCTTTTCACAACTGATTCACAAAAAAGGACGGGAACAGCGTAAAAGTACACCTGGGGGGGGAAAGTAAGATGTGAACAAAAAAAGAAGCTCAAGTCTGTCGACGACCCTAATGGAAGAGGGAGACCGAACAAACAGGGTAACGTAAGGAAGAGAAAGACAAGCGACAGAGGTTGATAAACCTTGGAACAAGGGAAATGCAGCGAGTGACGGGCAGGTCCGTGGATAAGTAGGATGGATCAACACCCGACGAGCGAGCGATTAGGTTAGGAAGAAGAAAAGACGACCAGGAACAGGCGGGCGGGCACACGGAATTGGTTAACTCTGGGAGCCCATGGGAGCCCACATGGTGTCGAAGGGGATGTCGGGATGGGTGAGGGCGCAGGGCAGCGGGCGCAGCACCGGACTCCACCAGGCCTTCCTGGCCCAATGAGGGCGTCCCCAGACGCATGTCGCAGGCCCCCCAGGACGGACTCATGCACTGTCAATTCTGCGACTGGGGGTTGACTCGTGGGCTTGACTTTCTGATGGATGCATGGTGGGTGGATGTCAATGGTGGCATGCCCTTAGGGCAGCAAGACGCGCGGCATAACTTTTTTGTGCTGCAGGATGCACTAATCTTGGTCGCCAACTCCCCGGCCTGGCCTGTCCACTGCCTGTCCTCTGAGCGAAATGAAGACCGACACAAGCGTGCACATCGGTGTCACAGGCGTTACAATTTTAAACGGCATATGCCCGATTCGATTCACTTTGATCCTGTACAGTCTATGGTTGGCCAACTGGCTGCTCGCCCACCACCTAGCAGATTGAAAGACTTTTGTATGCGTATCGTGTCTGATAAGTTAACCACCTTAGCTAACTACTGCAAGTAACCACCTGTCGGACAGTGTCAGTAAGTACAGTAAGAGACCAACAATGTAGGTCCCCGACTCGGTGTGGGGGTGTCAGTGGCCGGAATGGATCACGATGATGGATTCATTGTGGATGGATGGATGCATCCAGGACCGAGGAAGCCTAAGAGAAAAACGCCTGAGTGTGTGTGTGTGCTATGTGCTGTATGAGTGTTGCAATTCGTCGACCGGAGTGCCCGCCGTCACCTCACCGCCGCATACCTGTATGTATCCAACTAGTCCTTCCTTCCAAGGCCACTTCAATAGCGAATGCGCATACATATATCGAATCTCAGTAGCAAGTGAGGCTGTGATGCTGCAAACAAGCAAGCCATACACATCATACATACGGTACTCTGCAAAGGCGCCAATAACTTGTTGATCAAATCATGTTGAGCGTTTGACGCTGGTGTTTCGTTCATTCCTTCCTTCGTCAACTCGCTCGCTCGCCTGTGTGTGTGTGTCAGAGATACAGTGTAGAAATGCCTACAACCAATCTGTGTTCCCATTCAGCCTGTCGGCATGCATCCCATCATCGCCATCCACATCCGTAAACGACGTGTGATGTGGTGTGGGTGGATGGGTGGGTAGCCCTTCAGCCTAACTAACTAACCGCCCAATCGATAGCTGATAACTGCCCGTTGGATCACGCACCCTGCCTGTCCCTTGTCATGTTGCCCGCCGCCGCCGTCCGGTAGGATTTGGATTTGGCGCTGATTGAGACGGGCAGCGGGCGTTGCTGACATGTGCTGACGATGATGGTGGGGTGTAAGTGGCATGTTTGGAAACATTTTTTTTATTTTTTATTTTTTGGTGTTGGTGTTTTGAGATTTCATCCCACACACCTTTGATTTTATTTTGGCGCACACACGCATGAGTTGGTGGTGGTGAGAGGTGGCGGTTGGGAGAGTCGCACGAGTATAGCGACGATGCGATACCAGAGGACGACGATACGATACACAAAACCAATGTTCGTCATCAATTCATGCGTATCGAGGTCGCACTGTGCCACAGACACACACACACATTCGCATTTCGACGAGAATGAGCCGAGGGAGTTAAACAAGGCAGGTAAAGAGACAAAATGCCATTGGATGTTGCTACAGGCGAGAGCCCTGCCACACTCTACAAACCCATCTATCATCGTCTAGATTCGACACTGGGTGCGCCGCCAGTGGCCACGTCTCTTCACGCCAGCGGCGGCTGAGCAAGCGAATAGACGACAAATAAACAACATTCGTGGGAGAATCCATAAACTAGGAACAAAGACTGGAAGTGTTGTTTCGTTGCTTGCAGGATGCGTCTTAGCCAACGAGCAGCGTGGTCGGGAATGCGCATGACGGCACACACACACACAGCAGACGGATGGGAAGGCTGACTGCATGATGTTTGTGATTGATTTCATCCGATCTACAAACCCGATCCTTGGCCGCCATTAACAAGAATCCATTCCCATCTTATCCCATCAGACATCGGCGTGGGAGAGTATGTGCGAGGGGTGCGATGTGGTGCGTTGCGGTGCGTATAGTCTGACCAACTGCTTCTTTTGGCGTGCACTGTGAGTGAGACTCTCACGCCCGGCTGCGTGTCCGCTGCAAGACGACGGTATTAAGGTTGGTTTACTTGCAACCTACTGAAAACGGGTAAATGAATATACTATACCGGGACACGATTGTATACACCTTCCCCGCTCATTCGCTCATTCCCCGAGAGTAAGAGTGAAGATAAAAAAGGCAGACAAGAAAATAGAAGGAAGGCTATCGTCAGTCTCACTCACACGCGCCGCGGAAAGAAGGTGGCCAGACTTTTTCGACGTGCAGCAGTGACGGACCTTGAATGCTCGACACACGCAGCTGCAGGTACAACCACAAGACAACATGTAGTCGCTTCAAGATAGACACAACCATATGCAGAGCGATGTTCTCTAGGTGGGTCCTCTCGTGTGACCGTCCAGCTGGAGCGAAAAAGTGACCTACCACTTAGCATTTTGCCCCAATCTGTGGGGAAGCAAAAAAGATCCATAGTGCCGTGCTGTGCCACACAGGAACGATAAGTCGCTTAAGGTTAGGACGAGCGAAGCTGCACAGGCGATAGGACGGTTATACTGCCATGGTGCGACAGTAGACTGTGTTTCCAACTCTGTTGCTGCACCGCGCTGCATCTAACCATCCCCATCATCCATCCACTCCACTGTTGTATCCCGCTGTTACCATCTCGAGTGTTATTAGCTGAATGTCTGCTATACACCATCTTTCTCGGAGGAAGAGGAGGCTTGATGTCATCCACGGTTGGCCTATCTGCACTGCAGTATAGTGTATACTAGTCCACGCCTTCGCGCATTCGCCGTCGACGCGCCCGACGTGCTTCTTCTCCACACAAAGTCTAGTCAAGTGTTTCGATGCTGCCGCGTTTCGATTGGTAGACAGAAAGAAACGCGAAGCTTGATTGTCATTCTGCCTTTCTAAACGTCACGATAGACCTCTTGTCTCACGGCAGCCTACCGGCACCCTACTCGAACCGTCCAAAGTGGCGAGAATTCTCATCGACGAGACGCGTTTTTTCTTGTTTTGGAATCCTGTACGCCAAAATTGTGCAAGTCTGCATACATGCCGTCACCTTCGTATAGACCCGTCCGTCAGCCTTCAAGTTCCAATACTCTCTGGCGATAGCCCGCTATAGGCTGTAGGCGTGCACAAAAACTTGTGCTAGCGATTGGCAGCTGCTATTTTGGGGGGCAGAAGTGCCTTAGCGGCAATATTATGCTGAGGTGTGCACACCACTATGCTCTCATCATCTGCACATCGGTTGCCGGTGCAGTCCCCATGCAGCATAGTCTGTTGTCGCCGCTTTTACACATCCAACTCTCCAATCGAGTGCCACCTGCGGGCAACAAAGCTGGGATGGGAACAGACGAAGGGAAAGGCTCGCCTACTCAAGTCGAGAAACGGCGTGGACAAGGGCCGCCGCAGGCACCTTTGGTCTGTGGCCCAATCGCTTGAACAGCTGGCCACTTTTCTTTACCCTTTGCTCCACCCCACAGCGACGGTACGGTACCACCCAAGTGAGGCAAATGAGTGGCTCTTCTAATGCAGGTACGGCGCAGGAACACTTTTGCTTTCATTTCAACATCATGGAACCCTTAATCCACCATCGCCATGTTTGAGATTTCAAACCAACCAGATCCCACACCACCTTTTATTTTATATTTTCTTTTTTTTTTTTTTCGTTTGTGCATGAAACATCTCGACCATTCTTGCATTTCACCCTGCTGCTGTGATTGGCAAATCGTAAACACCCTGCCGTCCTGTCTTAGACGCGTTCTGGAAACGTCATTAGCGGATCCTTTGCGCGGGCGGGTTAACTGACACCTTCTGTCTGTCTGTCGCTCGACGTCCACGCACGATTCAGAAAGCAGTCCTCGCGGCAATGCTGAACCCTTCCGCGTCCAGGCCAGTCGCCGAAGCGCAACTCTGCCAGTGCGCCGGCGCCGGGGAAGCTTCCGTGGCTTCCCATAGCTTCCAATCCGTCTCGAACGTTGGCGTGAATGCTCCACCAGATCGGCGTTATCATTTGAGATAACGACCTGGAAAGCTGCACCCTGATCTTCGTAAATTTTCTTCTGTGCCGTTCCGCGCTGTTCACGACTCGTATCCATCCCGCTGTCTTTTGCCCAAACTGCTGCAAGTGCAAATGTCACTTTGTGTTGGTGACGCCTTGAATACGCCTTCGCGCAATGTAGACACTGAAAATGACAGATGTCAAACCTTCTAAGGGCATTAAGAAAATCTGTTCCATTGTGGATCGAACCAGAATCATTTTTTCACGCATATGTGTCTCGTGTTCATGGCGTGTTCGCTGAGACTTACTCCATATGCGATGGTCTCCAATAGTAGACACCCACACTTTTTTGCTTGACAGTTTTGAGTGAGTCGGTGGCGACCAAAACTCATATGATCCATCAATTGCACCAGAGCCATATGCCTGTGCTCCCGTATCCACCATCGCGAGACAGACATTTGCACTCCACGGGCTCCCGCAAAGCGATTCTCCCGCCAATCCGTTGGCGCTCGATCGCTGACAGTTTGACATATTCAATTGACAACGGTGGTGACATCTTGAGAGGGTTTAGCCTTGGTTCTTTGGCAGCTGTCGAGCGTAATTTCATGAAACAGCAAACTGTTCGCCAGCGAACGAGAAGGGTAGCATCGACGGTATGCCCCAAACTCCTTCCGGCAGCTCTCACGGGTCACTCTTCTCTTTCGCTGCCGAATCCTTCCATGCCAGGGTCTGGTAAACCGTTGATCACGATTTGGAACTAGGACCCTGGTATTCATTATCTTTTTTATTCACAGTGAAATTGGTTTTCATGCCACCGTGTTGGCGCCACTGCTCTTCGGGCACTCGGAGGCGTTAGCCATGCACGTCCATGCCTAGGGCCGTCTCGCTGGGTTATCCAAGGGCCCAATGGAATTTCTCAAGGCGGGGAAAGGTACCCGTGTCTCTGGTCTTGGTCGTCGATGTTCAACGAAAACTTCCGTGAAAAGCGTTGGGCTGCGTCACTTGGATCATGAAGGAATGATGCGAAGTACTCAACATCTCGTTGAGCCTTGACTGCAGTTGGAGATTTTCCATCGTGGGAAAATGTTCAACCGGAACCAACCCCACGATTGTGAACGCGCCGGCGCGCAAAAGAGCGGGCGAAGTAAAGCCATAGCCGGGAGCCCACCGAGCGCGTCGCGTCTCGTCTGAGCTGAGACGGCAAGTGGAACCTCGGTGAGGCCCGTTCTGGAGCCGCGACGACATGTGTCGTGCATTTTCCACACACGAAGCTCGGCAGCTTCTGGAATTCCACAGGATGTCCTTGCTAAGTGACAATGGCGCACTTGACTACCTCATGACTCTCAACACGATGGTATGTTGACGTGTAGGTCACATTTTGCTTTTGGCCACATTCACTAGAGTCATTATATCAGATGGATGAGCAGTTCCGGCAACACCGCAACAATATTTTGAAGCAACTCGCCGAACAGAGAGGGCGACAAGTTACTACTTCCGAGGCCCACAACTGGAGTGCAGGTGTGTGGCGAAAGTCGTCTCCAGCTCGTCCAGGGTCAGCCATTGACGCAGCACCGCCACAAGAAGTGACCGTCGGCGGTGGTCGCAGATCAGGACGACATGCTACAGCCTTGCGGACCAAAGAACAACTCAGAAGATTCATCGAAACATCATCCTCCTAGTCGTGGAATCTCCAGGGCACGACTGGCTCGGATGACTGGGTAGACTTCTCAGGTAATTTCCCCTCGGAACCAGGTAGTCCCTGGTTGACCACCCTTCGGTATATGTCGGATCTTGTCCCAACGGACGCATAGATTTCTAAATTGAAACGAAATAGCGAAGATGTTTCGAGGATGGCTTTTACCCACCAGGTGGTGTGTCATCGATGGAGTTCAAACATTGCACTGTGACTGGAGTAGCTGGTTCTGTCGACGTCAAGCGTTGAATGGATCTTCAGCATTAACTTCAGCAATTTGCGGATCCTAATTATGGTCTCTGAGAGCACCACGCATAATGATGTCGTTGACCAGGTCGTGGGGTCTTTAAAATTCCATGTTTCGTATACAACATGACACGCCTGCCTGTGTGTCATCGGGTTGCGTGGGTAGTGGGCACACGTGGGGGCATGAGCAATCGCGTGCAGCATCTGAACTTTGTATGCTGGTTGCAATCTCCATGGAGGTTTTTGAATGCATTTGAAGACGGTGAGTAGCAGAAACTGAAATAGAAGCATCATGACACAAGGGAGGGCGGAGCTTGCTGCAACTCCATGCGAACACATTCGACTTGGCGCATAAGACGGGTATGTAGTCGGAAGTATCTAACTGCAGCTAGAATGCCTCAACGGTACGTGGAGTGACATGGGTTGTTTCTTCGACGCTCGTTCGACAGTTTTGCTCACAGACTCAGAGGCATACTATGCGAGGCACGCCGCGGACACTGAAAAAAGCACGATGTCGCTCTAGAACCATCAGCTGGAGAACCAAGATGTCGCAGTACCCAATCACCCCTCCCTTCGACACCGTCTCGAAGCAAGGAGATCCGTATGATCTCCACCTCAGCCTCTTCGCCCAAAGGTCGCTTGCGCGGGATGGCAGCCGTTGATGCACCCCACAGCGACAACCGCACGTGGGATGATGCCAATTCAGGCTCTCTCGTCGCCAGCATGGTAGCCGTTGAGCGTGGAGTGTGAAACGCAGATGAGACGCTGCGGAAAGAATAGAAGACACGAAGAAGGTGACATTTTGCAAACCCTGCTTGATTGGATCTCAGTCGTCCCACAGAATTGATGAGCTAATATATCTTGAGAGAAAACACCGCACACTGGCGACGGTCGCTGATGGTGAATGCTAAGCAAGCTGCCATTGATGCAATTTCCGCGTCCATCGTACGCATCTCAGAAAGTCGACTTCATCCGAACAGGCCTCAGAATTTGTGTAAGTTGAGATCAGTCTCGACATGATGCCGAGTCATTCTCTTCCTATCATGTGTATAAAAAATTCCTCATCGTCGGCCATGAAGAAGGAGAAAAGAGAAGGGAAAAGTTTGAGAGATGATGTTCCTCACCTTTCTCGCTTGGGTGCCCGCGTTGGGTATAGCGCGCGCGGAGCGGAACAACAGTTGATGCGGCGCCGGACCGCCGGTGGGCCGCCCAGTATAAATTCTCGTCGGCCTTGCGAAACTTTTCTGCTCTTTGTGCGGCAGAGATCCAATGTACAGTTTCCCCTGTTATTTGTCAGACCTTTAGCAATGGCTGCGCAAGCGTCATGGATCTCCCAGAGAAAACATATTGCACAATCGACCGTATATACACTTTGCGGAAGCGTCTCTTCGTGGCGCCTTCGCTGGAAAAGGGTCGAACATACCGTCTCCATCAACACCAGCTCATTGGCCAGTCAAGTCAGTCAGACGCGCGAGTGATGAGAGATTGGATGGGAGTAGTTTCATTGTTTATTCATAGGTATAAAGAAGTAGCATCTATGGTCATGTCAAAGTCTACTGCTGGAGGATTCATTATGGGCACATTAATCGTCCTGCCCAACCTTGGCCAGCTTGCCCATGTCGCGTTTCTCTCCCGTCTCACCGATGAACCGGATGCGATCTATGCGTGTCCGCTCACCATCGCCTTCGCCGTCTACCACAAACAAGACAATAGACGAGACGTTTTGGAACTTGACAAACCGAAGCTCGAGCTTGGCGGTCGCCGTGTTCGGGTCCCAATCCGATGGCTTCAATTCAAATGATTGAGTCGCCTCTATGTCCTCCGCCTCTTCAAATCCTAACGCGTGTTGTTTGTTTGTGTAGAGGCGAATCGTCTTCGGGCGCAAGGGAACTTCGTCGTCATCGTCGTCGCCTGCCGTGGGATTCGATGTAATTTGAATCGTGTGAACCTTGAGGGTAGAAGTGAATGGCACGTAGAGCATCAGTTGCTCGTCCACATCGCTCTCGACCCAGTCCTTTTTTCCCTCAGATCCAGACGCAGCTGCCTTGCCTTTGCCTGCGCCCAGCGTGCTTGGTTGCGTAGTCTCGAACAAAGTCCGCACGCCTCCAAATTCGGTGTCGGAATTCAACAGATCTAGCCCACGTATGTCAACCTGATCCGTCACGTCTGTATATCCACGAGGTAGACCAGCCCCGCGCCAGCCTGCTCCCCCGCCCCCACTCCCACTTGCTTCTCCAAAGCCGCCGGATGCGCCTGAACCCTCCGCCTCGGCCGCGAGCTGTTTGATGACGTTGGAGAGCTGGACAGGGTTCGCCCCGGTGGTCTTGGAGACTTGCTGTCCGTTTCTAAAGATTATGAAGAGGGGAGGGCTATAAACGGTCGGGCAAATATCAGCGTCATGCTCGAGACGGTAAAATTTGTTCGTTTCGGGGTAACCTTACTTGGTGGCGCCATAGCTTTGAGCGATCTGACTCTGCTGCTCTGCATTGACTTTGGCAAAAGTGACGTTGCCGGGACGGGATAGCGAGCTCGCGAGCTGGTCGTATACGGGGTTGATGGTCTTGCAGGCCGGGCTCCATTCGTTGTAGACTATAGGACGACGCGCATGTCAGCTTCCCCGACGATAGAAAGACGCAGATTCGATCTAATGCTCATTCCCAGGGGCGATGTCTTACAATTGACGACGACAATGCGAGAGGAAGATAGCAGCGTGCTTAGCTGCGAGGGGGAGGTGATTTGCACGGACCCGGACATGGTGGGCGACTGTAGCGGGGGTAAGGAATCGGGGAGGGTGGGCGGCGAAGAAGTGTTTTATTAATTATGCCACTCTGCAGTAATTCGAGGTACAAGTAGTGGTGTTGTTTATGGACTGGACGGACGGGCCGGCGGTGGCTGTTCGCGTCTGGTTTCTGTTTCTTGGTGGGGGCGGGGGCGAGCGCGTGTTTAGCTAAGGACGTTCACCTCATGTCATCACTGTGCCTGTATTTGTAGGCATCCACCTCACACGTACGCCCAGCACACGACGAGGAGAAGCTTCCAGAACCGCCTCACAAGCCTGAATAACACACTTCCAATACATTCGCATTACGTTGCACCCGCGCTCCAATATTTCGGTAGGGGACTCACCACCCAAGATACTACCTACCCACCTCCAGCTACTGACTGGTACACAAACCCGTTTTTGTTTACAGAATTAACTGAACCCAGGCAGAGAGGCTTCGGTGCATCAGACGCGTCTCAATACGCTACAGAACCTAGTGCCTCGATGCCAAACGAGTCTGTTCCCGCGCTATAGCACATATCAATTGATGGCAGGTCGCTCTTCCCTATCCCTTGGATCCGCCGAAGCTCGACTCCTCCACATCTTCAACCTCCTCATAGTAGCACAACGCTGCGAAGCCACCCTCAAAAGCCACAGTCGCCACTGCTTTGCGTCCCGGGCCGTTATAGCCATCAATACCCCCATCGCCCTCTTCAGCGCCTGGAGCCTCTACCGCCTCTTCCGACCCTCGTAATGTCGCACGTAACCGTCTTCAACGCTTCGGCAAAGTCCGTCCGCATACCCACTACACCTACAAAATACCTCACCGAGGTGCGCGATGAAGCATGTCAAAAACTGGGCATGAGCAAGGACGTATACACTCTCAAGTACAACAACAAGCCCATCTCCCTGTCGCAGCAGGTCCGGCTTGCCAATCTAGTCCAAGGCGCGCGACTGGAACTGGTCCAAGCATCTCGATCCCCCACAGTTATCACGGTGGCTCTTCAACTCCCTGATCAGCGATTAACCAAAAAGTTGCCCAACAATGTCTCGCTATGGGAGCTCTTGCGGCAGTTCGAGAGCGAACCGGGACGGAACTTCAATTTCACACAACGAGGAGTCCCAGAAATGAATTCCAATGGGAAGGGTGCGGGAAGGTTGAACTACGAGATGCCCGTCATTACTGTCCTCCCCGATCACAAGAAATATTCGACCTTTGTTCAGCTCCAAAAGACGTTGAGCCAGCTGGGATTCGACGGTGGATCGGCATTGCTGAAGCTGAGCTACGAAAATAGCGGAACACCGCTCGAGGAGGCCATGACACAAATCACGCAATACTTCAAGAGCTCGGAACCAGCAGCAAGTGGTGCCCACGCACGACCTCCTACGCAAACAACCTCGATTCCCGACCCAGACGCAGCGGCTGAAGAATCCACCGCCACGGTTGCGGGACAAACCACGCGAGTAGACGAGCCCGATCCATCTCCTATGGAAGTGGATACAGATGTCGATAATAAGACATCTACCCAACCAGCCTCTGCACCCGCGGCCTCCGCACCAGAGCACAAAGACGCTGCTATCTCCTCCACAATCTCGACTTCACCTCCACCGCCCTCCTCTTCCACACGCAACATCAACGTCTTCGCCGCCCCGACCTCCACCACCCCACAGGCTGCGCGCTACGCCTACAACGAAGCCGACTACATCCCCACCGTTGAACACGCCAAATCCCACCAGGCCTCCCTCAACTCGCGCACGCGCAACACCCGTCTCCTCTCGGACAAAGAACTCGAAGACCTCGCGTCGGAACGCACGCAAAAACAAGCCCAGGCGCACGAAAAGGGCGGCAAGATCCGCCTCCGCTTCCCGGACGGCACCCTAGTGGAGTCCACCATCTCGAAGGGCGACTCCGCCAAGGACGTATACGACATCGCGGCCTCAGTACTCGATGCTAATCTACGAGAGCAGCCGTTCCAGCTCCTCCGTCGCGATCCCACCAACCCTATACGCCTCGCTACCTTCGCCCCCGACGCAAACGCGCTCCTCTTCCGCGACCTCAACATGTGGAACTCGGAGATGGTAACGTTCCGCTGGGACGAAACCGCGTCCGCGTCCGCGAGGAGCGCAAAGAGCGTGCTGAGCAGCGAGTGGCAGCAGAAGGCGCAGGTGTTGAAGGTCGAGGAGCCGGATGTTGCGCCTGCGGAGCAACAGGGTGCTGGTGCTGGTGCGAAGGGCAAGGTCGAAGGTAAGAGGAAAGTCGAGATGAGCAATGAGGAGAAGGAGAACAAGCTCAAGAATATCCTCACGGGAGGAATCTTTAAGAAAGGTGGTAGGAAATAGACTATCTGTCTTCTGTGTGTGTGAGAGAGATAAAGAAAAAGAATTCTTGATCCGTTTTGTCTTCTCCGTAGTTGAATCATGCTAGCTTGCTTGCGTCTTGTTGTGTTGGGATACCTACCTTCAAATGTTCTCTCATAAATTTTTTTGTTTTTTGCGGGTTTAGAAAGCGCGGCATGATGGTATCATTCTCTCTCTCTCTCTCTCGTGTCAAGAGAAATATTACATTACTCTCTCTGTTGTTATCCACACTTACACTACTCTTCCACTACGCGCTCGTGCACCACTACCACCACCACCTTCTTCTTAAAACCAACCACATGTATACTGCAGGTTTCTATCCCCCTTCTCGTGTTTTATCCCACTCACTCCCACACGCACACGCACTCGAGATAGCAAGCACGTGTTTGGCTACACATAGATACATACATACATACATGTGTGTAAACGTACGGGTATGTGTAGTGCCAGATTCTACCCTCCCTCCCTCCCATGGGAAAATCATTCACGGAAATAGGGATTAAGAGGTGGGTGGGAAGTTTTGTTTTGTTGTTGTGTTGTTGATGTTTTTGAAATAAGGGGTGTATGATGTGTTTGTTACGCTTTTTTTTAGGGGGGGGGGGGAGGGGAGAGGGTTGGGTGTGTTGTGTTGTGGATAGGGTTTTGTAGGGGGTTGTAAGAGGGGAAAGTATGTAAGTTTTTTTTTTTTTTTTTTTTTTGGTTTAAGAAAAAAAATGGTTTAGTATAATGGATATGTACACAAGGATATGGTACTCTTTTAGTTTAAATGTGGTCATATTTGTCGCTGTGATATTAATTTAACCTTTTTTTTTCCTACTGTTTTTTTGGGTTATTTTATTTTGTAGAACATCAATACGATAGATAAAAATATGAATTACTAAAAATGCAGAAAAGAAAAAAAAATGCTGCTACGATATGGATATACCACGTAGAAAGTATTGTAGATAGGTGTTAATGTGTTTCCATTTCTGGAGGAGGAGAGGAGGAGAGGAGAGGACGGAGGGTTGGTTTATGGATGAGAAAGAGAGAGAGTGTGTGTAGAGAAGAATGCTAAGCTAAGAACTGCTTACATGGATGGTTTTGGGGTGGTGTGATGACGTTGAAGAAGATAAGTAGATGTATTAGGTTCAAGGAAGGGGATTGAATGGTTTAGGTGGGATTAGTGGTTATGAATGTATGGCTTTTGAACTTTTGCTAAGGTGCAATCCGTTCAATATGTGTGAGTAGTGAGGTACGACATGCAGACTACACGTTCACTCATCAAAGCAGAGCATCATTGGCGTGAATTGATCACATTTTTGAGAGATTTAGATTGGGAACCCGGTTAGAGTCCCCCATTCATGCATGGTGTAAGTGTAATTTTCATCAATTCCCGCCGAACGTTTCCATTTGCAAATCATCCATGCACGCACGCAAATGTATGTATGAAAGAGAGACCCAACACCCATCCCGAGAAAAAGAAGCAAGGAAAATGGGGTGCGTGTAGTGGTCTCCCCATACAATCCATCCCGTGTTTTTTCATCTCTCGCGTGCGCCATTTGTGCGGTTCCGTTCCGTCCGTTTGTTCTTTTGTTTTCATGTGCGCCATACCGAACGAAGTGAGATGTTATGATGGGGGAACCGTTCAGTGGTGACCGGCGCGCTTGGACTCCTGGATGACGTTGGTCATCTCCTCGACCTTTCTCTTGGCGCGGCCGAAGGTACCGAGCTGTTATTGCGAGTCAGTATGGTTTGTTTCTCCCACTGAAAGAGTTGTGGATGCGGGGTTTGAGTGGATTGGATGTGTGTGCGTGGTCGTGTTGTTGTGTGCAAATGTCGAGTGTGACGTGATGAAAAATAGACATACCCTCTTCTTTGCTAGACGACGGGCACGCTTGTCCTTGGCATTGCGGAGCAATTCGATGACACGCTTCTCGTAGGGGGCAAGTCTGTACAAAGGCAATAAACGTTAGCAGGTTGCTCGCGTTGGTTTTTGTGGCTCGGTGAAATCCCATTTCTCCCATTCAGTCATGACCAGTCAGGTAGCGCTCAAACATCTACTAAGAGACCATTCGATGCTTCAAGACGTTCCACCTCTTCTCGCAATCCGAGGCCGTCTAGCGGGCCCTTTTCTCCTTCTCTCGGGATGGTTAACGTACCCAGCAACCTCGCGGGTGATTTCCCTCACGAAAGTGGTGCGCTTTGAAGGAAGACCCCTCCTGCGCGAGATCCTAGCGGCGGGGGTCCTGGGGGTGACCTCTAATCCATCATTGTCAGTCTCATTCGGAGATGCGCACAGGGAAAATATCGTCTGGGCTTCGTCGAGAAGTCTTAGGCGGTGGAGGGGAAGACGTACTGTGGCCGGCGTTAAGGCCGACGATGAGACCTGCAGCATGATTGTCAGTATTGAATTAATGGTGTTTCCATAACATATGAACGTACCGGACTTCTGCTTCACGTCCTGGGGCATGTTGGCGGGTTAGTTGTCGTGACTTGAAGTTTCGTGGAGTTGCTTTCGCTTCGATAATTTGGGCTCGGTTGTGTGGTGCGCTGCCAAGGCACGCTAAGCTGATTCCGCGGTGCATCACGTGACTGCGCTACTATCCACACCAAGATTGATTCAAGGTTGATATCTGAGGTGCGCCTGACATCTACTTTGAATGGGCGACACGGATTCTTTCAATTGTTTTGTTGAATTTTAATGAGGGAAGCCTAATGTTGGGAAGCAGAACGTAGGTAGTCAAGGACAGACAATACATCTTCCTGTTCTGTTCAAAATTCATATTCGCCAAGGATATCCCTCGTCTAGATCATCGTTCATCCTATATTTTACTATCCGATCCACTTCTCTCGGCAAGATTTCTCGATGCATCCACAACAAGGGCAACATGATGAGAAAGGGCGACTATATCACCTTCAGCATCAAGAATATGCACTTCAAGATCCATCCTCCCCTTGTGCAGCTTTTTGATCTGTACGCGGTTCCCTAACCATTTGACACCCTCTGGGGGGAGTGTCTTCTTCACATCGAGATTCAAAAGCAACGTTGGATACCAGGACTTCTTCTGGTTACGGTGCCATTCGAGAATCTGAGGAAACATGTCCGCTACGAACCCGATGGAACTATCCGTAAAGTTGGTGCCATCTGCAAAACATACCCACTGGTCTGCTATGCTGGGCAGAACTTGCCCGCTCACTGGAAGATGGAACTTGACTTTGGCAGTGGCTTTCCTGAATGTGGGAAATGGCATGTTGCTGTTCCACTTCCAGTTCTCGTCCGTGTTCCGCTCTAGTTTGCTGAAATCGACGGTCGGACGCCGCGGGTAGAGCTCGTATTGGGTGTCGAAGCTCACTCCATCCTCTGTATCCATATTGGAGTTGGTCGCGTAAGCAATGATCTCCTCACGGCCATCCTGTGATACATGGACATGCACAATGGATGTTTGTCTCCCGAGCTTGACCTCCTCAATCTTGAAAGTCGCTGGACCAGCCTGGGTTCTCCTGAGGAATTCCACATGTAGGGCGATGGTATGCGGTTGGTTCTGTCTCGCAAGGGAAGTGCTGAAGTGCTTAGACACGACCTCAAGAATACATCCCGTTACATAACCACCGTTAGGGACTACTCATATCTCATTTAGCATGCATCCCTGCGGATTCGGATTGACAAAATCTTACCACTGCCGATACACCACTCGTCATAGAAAGTACACGAATAGGTCTTGCTACCAAGCTTCTGCACCGCCGTTGCTTCACCCCACGATGCCATTGTAGGCAGAAAAAAAAACCCGATTCGTGGGAACGTGGAAATCTATAACTTTCTATGGCAGCAAAGTGGAGCGCTACATGTTGGTTGGTGTTCGACGATGACAGGTCGTTTTACTCGTAGGAATACGATCGATAACACCTAATTCCGAGGTTCTTCTCCCCGCGCTTACCTAGGTAGTTCCCCAAACCGAACAAGCCTCGGCCGATTAACCATCCCTCACCTCAAGTGCTTACATCACTCACAATCGCCAATCACGAACCTGCAAATGCCGCTGCCAGCCGCATCCTTTCAAAGCATTGCACCTACATACACCGCCCTGCAACCCTGACAGCATTTAGTGACCTCTTCAAAACTCGTCAACAGCCAAGAGACATATATAACTCAATCCAGATCTTCGTTCGAGCAAACATGCCTACAAAATCTAGCTATCCCTCCCTCCCAATTCCAGACACTGACCTGTGGGGGCTCTTGTTCGAGCGCAAAGAGAAGGCATTTCCAGACGACAAAGGTATGAAGCAAGGCTCTACTTAGCTAAAACCAGCTTTACCAATACAACAAACAGTCATCTATATCGATCCTTACACAAACCGCTCCTACACTTATGCCCAGGTCAAATCTACTGCCATTGACTTTGGAAAGGGCCTCAAAGCACTCTGGGACTGGCAAAAGGGCGACGTCCTCGCGCTTTATACACCAAACTGCATTGACACGCCCGCTGTAACATGGGGTTGTCACTGGGCTGGCGGGGTATTGAGTCCTGCGAACCCTGCCTACACAGTGGAAGAGCTGGCGTTCCAGCTCAAAGATTCTGGCGCAAAGGCCCTCGTAACCCAATTACCCTTTATCAAGAATGCGCAGGCCGCCGCAAACAAGGTCGGCATACCGCTGGATCGTGTCATTCTAATTGGCGACGAGTGTGACCCGAGCCGCACAGTCAAGCACTTCATGAGCATCCGCAATCCCTCGGGAACTTCGAGATATAGAAGAACAAAGGCCGCGAACCCGGCCGAAGACCTAGCATTCCTGGTCTATAGCTCAGGCACAACTGGACATCCCAAAGGTGTCATGTTGACTCACAGGAACATTGTCTCGAATATCATGATGCTTATAGCCGGCGAGGGAGGCAACCTGAGCTGGAAAGGCGGGCCAGACAACCAAGGCGACAAAATCCTAGCCTTCCTCCCCTTCTTCCACATCTACGGTCAGCTCTCTACCCCTCATAACTTCCCCGTACAAGATCCACTTCCTAACCTCCCTACAGGCCTGACATGTCTAATCCACCAAAGCCTCTACACGGGGTTAACCCTCATCGTAATGCCACGTTTCGACCTTCAAGACTTCTGCAAATTCGTCCAAGCCTACAAAGTAACCTTCTCCTACGTCGTGCCCCCCGTCCTCGTCCTCCTGAGCAAGCACCCCCTCGTCTCCAACTACGACCTCAGCAGCATCCGCATGATGAACTCTGGCGCAGCCCCACTAACAAAAGAGCTGGTCGACGCTGTATACGCGCGACTCAAAATCCCAATCAAGCAAGGCTACGGCCTATCCGAGACGAGTCCCACGACGCACACGCAGCCGTGGGAGCACTGGAACACGCACACCGGGTCCGTAGGCACATTACTTCCGTACCAGGAAGCGAAGTACATGTCACCAGACGAGAAGGAACTGCCCGCGGGACAAACAGGCGAGTTATGGATCCGCGGACCGAACGTGTTCAAGGGATACCTCAACAACCCCGAGGGAACCGCACACGCGCTTACCCCCGACGGATACTTCAAAACAGGCGATGTAGGGTACCAAGACAAGGATGGAAACTTTTACATCACAGACCGCATCAAGGAACTCATCAAGTACAAAGGCTTCCAAGTCGCGCCGGCAGAACTCGAGGGTTTGCTCGTAGCACACCCGGATATCGACGACGTCGCCGTCCTCGGCGTGTACGATAAAGAGCAGGCGACGGAGCTGCCGCGCGCGTACGTCGTGCTGAGGCAGGGCGTCGAGAAGGGGGAGAAGGTGGCGGTCGAGATTCAGGAGTGGCTTGCGAAGAGGGTCGCGGGGCATAAGAGGTTGAGGGGTGGTGTGAGGTTTGTGGAGGAGATTCCTAAGTCGGCTAGTGGCAAGATTTTGCGGAGGGTGTTGAGGGATAAGGCGGCGGCGGAGGAGGAGGAGAAGGGTGGTGTTAGGGCGAAGTTGTAGGGTTCGAATCGAGCTCTAAGAGCCACGAATAAATGAATAGATGAATTAAAACATATAAATAACGACATACGATTATACATGGAGGAAACAACAAGTCACTACAATCCCAATACTTCTAGAAATACAACATTCAACTCTCTCATTGTCTCTTAAACTTTTGTTCCTGCCTCCCCCTCTCCCTTTTGCAAACAACATCGTACACATACAAACAAAAAAAGTGCCCGAATCTCACACACAACCACCACCTACCTACTTAATGTATGTACCTACCATGGTCGAAAAAAAAAGTAATCAAGTCTCCAGAATAAGCACTGTAAACATCTACACCAAGTACAGTAATGCTTACCTACAGTTAGCAGCCTTATTATTATAAACTTCTTTAAAAGAAGAAACGAATCGCTCGAGCGTACATAGGATGTAGGTTACACAATTACCACCATTACAGATTTCCCTATGTATGACCCCAATCTTCAAAAAAAAAAAAAAAAAAAAAAAAAAAAAAAAAAAAAAAAAAAAAAAAAAAAACTTGGAACTCGTACGGACACTTAGGACTTACGAACAAGAAGGGGGAAAGGGAAGAGAAGGAAAAAAAAACTAAATCATTTATATTGCTCAAAAGTAAATATCAGCAACAAACAAGGCAGAGAGATGTTTATCTTTCACTTACATAATTCATTTCTCCAATTTTAAAAATTTTCATAATTTTTTAATTTTGAGAAAGGAATTTATGCGACCAAAAAAAAGAGGATATCTGATAACAAGAAAGAAAGATAGAAAAAAGAAAACTTCAAGGTTCAAATTACCCATCCACCCATAACCCCCTAAAAAAAAAAGGCTTCATCTACTCATTTCCCCTCCCATCCCCAACATCTCTCGCCATTCTCCTTAATCCCTCATCAACACTTTATCCACAACACGGGAAAAAAAACGCCCCTCTCCACCCCAACACACAAAACAACCCACACCCCCAACCATCATCCCCTCAACCTCAAGCCTCCGTCTCAATCCCCGCACCCCCACCCTCCCTATGCCTAAAAGCGCCCTCGACCTTATTGCCCCCCCTCCTCGCCAGATGCTTCACATACGCCAAGGTCCTCGGGGGTTTCCACTGCATGGCCCCTCGATTCTTGCGATGCAGCTGCTTCTGATTCTTCTTGTACTCTCTCAACGAATCGATCGTGCCCCTCTTGCCGTCTTTATCCAGCGACGACGAGTCGCTGCGTTTGAGCATCGACGGGAGGAGCGAGGACGACGACGTTGAGGATTTGTTTTTGCCGCCGTTGGTGGGGTACTCGGAATCGTTGTCGGAGAATGACGAGGATGATGAGGAGGATGATGAGGAGTCGTACTCGGAGTCGGAGAAGTCGGCCGAGGGAGAGGTTTTGTGGTGGGCGTTGTTGCTCGTGGTCGCTTGTGCGGATGGGAGAGTCGGGTCCGATTCGTCGTCTTCCGAGTCGTCCCAGGTCATGTCTTCGCTCTCGTTGCACACGTCGAGGACTTCCATGACGTCGCCGACGTGGCGGTCCTTCTTGGCCAGTTTGCTGTGGTAGCCCGAGAGGCCGCTCCAGAAGGTGAGACTGAGCTCGATTTCGCCCACGCGCTCGCCGTACGAGTCGAGCATGTTGTTTTCGGCGCGGGCCAGGTCGCCTTTCCAGATGGGCACGCGGACCGTTTGCTCCTCGTTGTCCGAGATGTCCTTGAGCCAGAGCACGCCGAAGGCAGGCGTGCGATCGGCCAGCAGCGCGGAGTCCTTGCGGAATTCGATGACGAGCGGGGAAGAGTAGCGCTTGCGGACTGCGAGGCGGATGAGGCGGTTTTTCTTCTTCGACTTCCACACGACGTGGTGGTCGTGCTGGTTGAGGCTGCCGTCTTGGTCGCCCGAGTGCAGTTTGGCTCGCCCGAGGTTGGAGCGGATCTTCATGCGCATGCTCTTCAAGTTGGATGGGAGGTCGATGGCTTTGACAACCGGGTTGATTTCCAGTGTTCCATACTCCCATCCCAGCAGGCTCTGCGGTGCTTGTAGTTGCACGGAGCGGAAGACGAGCGAGATGCGTGCTCGGCCATATCCGACGCCGCCGGCCAGGGGGAAGTTGGCGTTGATCTGGCTGCGGTGCTTGAGTACTCGTGAAAGGGGAAGATAGATCATACCCAGAAGGGGGTCTTTCTCATGCGGGCGCGCGTCGCGGACGGAGATGTGAACTTCGGCATTGCGGAAGTCGCGGATAAAGCGCTCACAGCCAGCGTTGTAAAAAGGTTTTGCGTTCTTGGGTTTGGTACGCGTCTTAAAGACCTTTTGGTGGTTGAGAATGATAGTACAGTAGGCAGACGGCAGGTCTTCGCCTTCTTCTTCTTCATCGCTGGCTTGGTCATTCTTGGACGATTTGTTTCTGTTGAGCGATTCGAGTTCAAGACCAGTAATTTGATGGATTTGAATACTGAGTATGCCGGAGGGGTACTGCTGAGGAGGAGGCGAAGCAATGATGAGTTCATCTTGACGTTCCTGGAATACAGTTGTTAGCATGAGAATCGTAAAACGTCATGTATCGCAGCACGACATACCTTGAAATCCTGAGCTTTCTGCTGCTCAATCTCATCACTCTCATCTTTACTAGCTTCGCGTAACTTCCTCTCACTCTCCTCGTACACCTTATCCTTAAGCCGGTCGATATCCTTGACGTCAGGATCCTCTTCCTGAGCAGTGAGCTGGTCGTCGGTGATCCTCGTCTTGGAGAAGTAGCCGACCTGCCATTGCAGCTTGCCCGGCATCCCTTCGCCCTTCTTCAGCGACTTGAAGCCATCCTCACGCTCACTCATTTTCCCGTTTGAGGCTTTGCTCTTCATGAGCTCCTTGAGATCCAGCTCAATGCGGCCTAAATCGTCGTCGGCCGTAGTACGATCCGAGTCCCACAGCTGCAGCCTCAGCCGTTCATCAACGTTCAACTCATCGGTGGTAACGAGCAAAAAGCATGTCTCCTCCCAGTGCGGTTCCATGTTGTTCTGGAGCACGCGCGTGGTGAACATGGGCTTGCCAAACTTGGCCCAGCCAACACTGACATAGGGATCTGCTGAACCTTTCATAAGTGGCCCGAGCGATGCATCACCCTCCTTGAAGTCGAACGCCCGCTTAATGGTAACCATAATGACTCCACGAGCGTTTGTGTCCTTCTTGAAATCTTCGCCCATAAGCATGTCCTTGAGATCCAGGGTGAGCGATTTGGGTGCAACGTATTCGGCCATGGCTGCGTCTACGGAAGACTGCACGAAGCGCGAGATGAGTGGGAAGTCCATGAGATTGGGGCCTTGTTTGATCAACGGAACACATGCAATGTCAACTTTGGGCTGTCCAAGGAACGTGAGCGTGCAAAGAGAGAAGAATGGAGGATCGGGTGTTAGTTGAAGTCGCATACGCATGACGCCGACAAAACCTTGGAGTTCGACCCAGACAGCTACGAGTACTCAGTAATCGTTCCTCGATCCGGTATTGCAGAAGGGGGTTTACTTACGCAACTTGATATTGGACGGCATATAAAACGCCAGGTAAAGATGAGCATTTTTGGCACGCTCTTTCATGCCCTTTCGACCAGTAGACGGACGATACGCAAAAGCCACTTCGACATTGACAAAGTCGCCTTCCTCCGCCTCCATACCCTGGGCGAGATTTTCATCATCGTCGTTGTCATCACCACTTGACTCGTTTCCAACCTCTCCTCCGTTTGTCACTGTCCGATCGCCCAGTCCCTGGTCAGCATCCTTGAGCTTGCCATCCTCGCCCACAGACTGCGCTGCTGCGCCGGTGGGAAGCCACCGAACACCCAAGATACGCAGAGACTCGGAGCCTTGGCCGAGGTCATCCACAGAAACCATGCGGACCAATTTGGGCAAACTGGCTTGCATGACATCTTCCAAGGTATCCGAGATGCTGGTGAAAAGATCCGGATTGATCAACGGCCACACCGAAGAAAGTAACGAATTCAACCATTGCGCACTTTCCGCAGTCCTGCTCTTAGCATACCTCTTCCCCAGTTGTCTCTCCGCTTGCCACACCTCCGTCTCCCAGACGGTGTTGATCTTGTTTTCGGTCCACTGCCGCATGCCCACCACCACACCAGCACTAACGCCCACACACACCCCAAGCTCGAGGATAGCAAACGCAAGCCTCGACCATCCCTCCGCATACCGCGTGAATTGGAAAAGCGCAACCACGGCGGTCAAACTCAGGCCAATCAACCCTAATCCAGCCGTCATGGCCTTCCTATACGCATCCGTGATGCCCTCACGAGTCATCTGAAAATCCGGAGGTGGGAACAGCGATTCCATACTTTCGTGGGCCTGATTGGAGTCAAACGCCTCGTCGTTAAGCTCCTCATCGCCTTTATTCTTCGCCGCAGCGCCTGTGGCAGACCTAGGCTCCGAGCCAGCAGGCGGACCATTCTTCGGCGTCATTTTGAGGTCTTTCGAAGTAAAATCGTGAATTTTTATAGGAAGATGCGTAACGGGATCAGTGACCTGCCGCTCGGTGCCGTCTGCGCTCCACTTCTTCATTGATTTGCGCGCCTTCTTCGGATCCTGCATCGCTAGCATACCCTCGGTCGTATCCTCTACGGTCTCAGAATCCTTTTCATCATCATCATCATTTCCATCTTCTCCACGCCCATCGTCGTCTTTTTTCTGATTCGCATCGATCCGTCCGGCGTGGTCATCTGCAATCTCATCATCGGTTCCCCCAAAATTCTTATTCTCCGCTTTGTACGGCTGCGTTTCTTCGGTGGGGTTCACTGCCTCTTTCCCGTGTCTCAGCGCGGTATACGCATCGCCCAAACGGCCAAGCTTCGACCGATCATCTTCCTCGGTGCCGGTGTGGCCTTTGCCGGCGCCATACTGCTCTTGGCGCTGCTTCTTCTCCTCGCGGTATCCTTGGACGGTTGGGATAGGGTTGTGAGGGGTGTACGGGGCCTTGTGTTTGATGGTTGAGTTTTGAACGTCGTCGACGCCTGACATGGTGGGCGTATGTACTTTGGTTTAACCGATGCTGTGAGGGGAAAGATGGTTGATTGGGCGGGGAATTGTTTATGTACTGTAGAGGTACGTGCGACGAAAGGGCGATACACAAAGTGGTAGGAGCGGTAGGCGTACTTGTTAGTCGACCTTTCCCCGTTTTCAAACTCGTCGTTTTAGGTATGTATGTCCTGCTTGGTATTCGTTTGGTGGTAAAAAAGAGCAAATTACGCCACGGGAAGCATCGGTTTATCTATTCATCCAATGCATCGAAACAGTCCGAGTAAACCCAAGAAGCCAATGCTGTGAGTAGGAGAGCGAGGGAGTGAGTAGTTAACAAACAAACTCCAAGCTCTATATCGTTAACGTATATGCATGCATCCAAGCGCGCGTGTGTGGAGTGGAGTAGAACGTAGTTATGCGTCCCGTAAGATACAAGCAAAGCAATCAAGCAAAAAGTAGCTTGAAAAAAAAAGTGTTGATTCTTAAACTTGCAAAGTAAAACAAGAGTAAGTAGTTAGAGAAGTTACTAGAGAAACAAACACAACACATGGGGGTAGAAAAATAAAGATTGACGTAACCGTCAGCCCACAGCGCGCTCACAAAGAGCCAGCCGACAAAGCTTCCCTGATTCCCCCCCACTCACGCGTGCGTGTCCAGGAACCTTCCTTCAAACCCAAGAGCAAATGAGTTACAAGGCATATGACGGTCTCCACCTCTGCGCAAACGGTGAATGGATGCAGTGCGTGCCGTTCGTTCCAGAAGTGAGGTCGATGCCAATTGTTCCCCCGCCCCGGTCGGCGATGACGTCGGTTGGGGAGGGGGCCAAAGCGTTTCGGAATTTTAGGCCCATGGCGAGTACAACGGCGACAACGGCCAGATGAAAGATGATGATGATGGGACAGGGGTGGTGGAGGTAGCGTGCGGTGGGTATGTGTAGTGTGGAATGTAGCGTAGTGTAGCGTAGAGGGTAATTTTTTTGGGGTTGTTGAAGAGGTAGGGTGTGAATTCAATGAAGTCAACAAACTATACATGTATGAGGGAATTGATAGTAATGAGATTGAAAAGAATCAAGATGCACGTAGAATGTAACTAAAATTTATAAAAGTAGATGTAATAGGATAGAGAAATAAATCTTGGAGTAAAGCCGTTAGAAAAATTGATATAATGGTGATTGCGAAAAAAGATAATACCTTTAAAGTGGAAAGAGAATAGACTAACTTCCTTTGAGTACCTATATCATTCGGTGTACATATACATGAATATCAAAGGAACACCTGTGATACACATACCTCGCAAAAATCATCAATCCATTATTCTCGAGTGCGCAGGTCTACGTGCGTATGGGCATACATACTCGACCCGCGACACTGTCCCCTACTTTGTCCACACTCATCTCAACCCTCCCCACCCGCTGCAACATCAAACACACCCTCCTATCCATACACTCCGCAAGCAAAGATGCCATAGGACAAAACAGAAACACTCTCCCACATACACTCCATCAACTCTTCTCGCCGAGTCCGCAGCCCGCAAGGTCAGACCAAAAGCGGGGGAAAGAAGAAGAGGACCAATTGCACAATATACGGCAAGATGGTAATGATGGTATCGGCTAGGGACACCATCTCTGCTTGGTAATTCCCATCCCACTCTTCTTCTAAGAGCAGATACCTCTTCCACGCGAAAAAGTTAATGGCAAACTTGCCAAAAATGGCAACGAAGAGACACGCAATCATCATGAAATATACCGACCAATGAAGGCGGTACGGGTTATTGGTGAATGTGTTTTGGGCGACTAAACCTAAATACTTGGGGAGCCTTATGTACCACTTCAGCTTGGCAGGCAAACTCGAGTCTGCGTCTGTATCGACGCCGATGGGATTGGCCAAGTCTTCCTTATTTTCCACTTGGTGCGCCGCATCTGCGGTATTTTCGAGCACGGGGTTATTGAGGCCGGCAATGTTCAGACTAGGATGGTCAGAGTCTGGCTTAGAGGTTGTCGAGGGGCCCTCCGTGTTAATCTTTGGAGTATTCGTTGAGGTGCTCTCTTTAATGTCCTCTAAATGAGGTGGTATCCCGGCATTATGACCGCTTAATATACTTTTGATATTGCTCGTAAGGCTGTTGTTGCTGCTCCTCACGCTGCGGACACTTGCTTCGCCCCGGTGATGGATAGAACTGGCACGAGATGGAGGGTTTGGGGAAGGTGCGAGCCAATTGTGAACTGAGAGCGGTTTGTGAGAGTAGTATTGACGATCATTGAGGTAATCCATGCCTTCGCGAGAGAGGCCGCTCAGAGGTCCCGTGGTTGGCATTTGGGTGCGCAGGTAAGCCTCGGCAAGTCTGCTCGAAAGTTCTTCCATAATTTGACGTCGAAGGAGCTGGTACACTGGATCGTCGAGAAGGGCACGCATTTGGGCCATGGAGGGCCCTCCGTCGTATGAGGCACCATCATGTGAACGCAGTCCATCAGAATTTACTGGACTGGCTTCTTCGTGACCAGTGCAGCAACTACATGAACCAAAGAACTGCGACCTGTTGTTGGTATCCTGTTGAATAGTCTCCCTGGTTGGGCTTGAAGGTCCCATACGACTGGGGCTGAAATACCCATGATTGCTGTCTGCGGTAGGTATGTAACGATGTGGAGATCTGGTCTCTCTATTCTTGTTGGGGTTTTCTCTCGCGGGCGAAATTGGTCTCAGCGGGTCGCCAGGAAGCTGAGAGTGGTATGGGGACGCATGCTCACGAGTAGGTGTAGGGGACGTCACCTCTCCGATGATAGGCGGGTCGTCCATTGTCGTCGGCAGGTGAATGCAAATGCTGAAGACACGTTGGTTGCATCTGCTGCGATGGCGGTGTGCGAGGGGGTGGAGTTGCAAGGCGAAAAAGTGGTAGAGAAATGTGAGTGAAGAGGCTGGGTGAGATCATTTGGTAGGGAAAAGTGTGGACAACAGTGGCAGGAACAGGGGATTTAATCAGGTAAGACTGAGAGGGGAAACGGAGGAAGGTGCGAGGGGCTACACCCACAATCAGCATGAGAAAATTCGTATACGGAGCACTGAAGCAATCCTTGGTTTTATTTCAGACACAGCCATACATACGATGTAGCCGAATCTCGTGCCTTTGATGAAATGGTATCTACCCTCACCCTTGTAATATCTGGCCTGACCATAATACTCCATAACTCCTTTTGCTTTCCCCAGCAGACAAAGTGTACTTTCATCACCTTACCTCTCAGTCTTATCATCCCGGTCGAGGAGTTCCCGTGCGGCAATAACCTCGGCCTCATCAAAGGCAGCCCACTTCTTGTTCCCAGACTTGTATTCCCTAATGATCTCGGCCAGCTTGCCAGTTGCAAGTTCCTCCAACTTCTTCACGGTTTGTAACTTTGGAGGCGGTACGTCATCCTCGTCGTTACGTTTCGAATTGGAGGGCGTTTCGGAAAGAAGAGGGAGAAGCTTCTTGGAGACGAGTTTCAACCCGTAGTAGCCGCGAAGATAGGATTCATTGAGCTCAACTGAACGGGCAAAGTGCCGAAGTGACATGGATAATGAAGGCACGGATGCGGGGGCAGAGAGGTAGTGAAGTGTCGCAATTTGGGCATGTGCCTGAAGTTGAAGTTAGTAGACAATCGGCAGAAAATGGGTTCAGATAAGACATACACTCCATGCATTCGGCATCATCAGCAAAACCTCCTCTAAGCAGTAGATAGCCTGTCCCCAGGATCCAATGCTTGCATACATGTCACTCATCTCTGCCCAACCCTCGACGTCCGTAGGGCTATTGTCCAGCAGCACCCGCAGGGATGCGATTGCCTCTGCCGTCTTCCCCAAGCTCTTCATCACAGCGATCCCCCTTTTCCTCACGGCGATGTTGGTGGGGTCAGACTCGAGCACCTTGCCGTAGCCATCGAGGATCTTGGTCAGCTCCTTGTCATCCTTTGCCAGCGCTTCTTCATAGATGCCACGTAGTGCGATGATGCGCTCGTTCGATTCGCCAAATCGCGATGTTAGACGGTCGAGAACCTGGCGGGCCGAAGCATCGTCGCCAGTTCGCAGGGCTGCGAGCAGGAGATTCTCGTGTATCGTCCATGTTTCTGGGGTTTCGCGGCTGAAGAGAAGGGACAGAGGCCAGGGCAATGACGAAGTCGGCGACGAAGAAAGAATAATGGGGGCTTTCTGGGAGAGTTTTAGGGCGGTGTTTGGTGTGATTTGAGCGGGTGGTGAGAGAAGGTTCGAAGTTGCCATTGTGGACGTGTGGCTTTTGTTCCTTCTTGCTAATGTTGTTTTCAATGCTCTTTCCTTGCCGTTTCGTGGCGATTTTCGTGCACAACCAAGCGAATACAAGGGAGCGGGGTGGTTGAATCTAATCCGGTCTGACCGCAGGCGGGTTTGGGAGAGAAGTGAATAGTGAATGTAGCCGTACTACGGTGTTGTAGTGAGGAGCAGGGGGGGTCCAAGCTTCCTCCGCCTACCCACATTGTTGATCTAATCAGATTCATCTATTCATCCAGTTAGGTGAACTTAGCGGGCGCCATCATCATATCAGCAACACGTCCACCGTCACTTTGTTGCACAACAGTCTCCCCTCTCGTGGTTGTATGGCCTCGAAACAACTCCCCCAACAATCCTAGACCGCTCGACCATACCGCCGACTCCTTATGCAGGCACATCTTCGCTGATCATGCTTGCTTGCTGGCTCGCGACACCATCGCCCACCTACCCCTCCTCCCACCGTTAGAACCCGCTGTACACCGCAAAAGGGGCTTCCTGCGGTCGCAAACATGTATGGACTCTATCATATACGGGAAGAGAATATTCTAATGGGGTCGCAGGTTCGAAAAGTCACTGTACGACCTCATTCGAGGCATGCGCAACCACAAGGGCAACGAGAAGGAGTACATCAACGATTCTATAAAAGAATGTCGCAAAGAGATCCGCTCCAACGACATGGACCTCAAGTCCACCGCCCTAATGAAGCTTACCTACCTCGAAATGTTCGGCCACGACATGTCCTGGGCCTCCTTCAACGTCCTCGAAGTCATGTCCTCGCAGAAATATAGACACAAGCGGACTGGATACCTTTCGGCTGTACAAAGTTTTAGGCGGGATACTGAGGTTTTGATGCTCGCGGAGAACCAGCTGAAGAAGGACATCTCAAGTGCTACGCCCACCGTCATATCACTGCCCCTGGGAGCTATCCCTCACGTCATCAATCCGAGCATGGCTCATTCGGTACTCTCGGATCTACTACCTAGACTGACACATTCCCATGCTTCTATACGGAAAAAGACCGTGGCAACTCTTTACCGATTGGCACTCGTGTATCCCGAAACCCTACGCCCCGCCTGGCCCAAGATCAAGGAGAGGCTGCAAGACGAGAACGAGAACCCCAGTGTCACCGCCGCTATTGTAAACGTTGTATGTGAGCTCGGATGGAGAAGACCACAGGACTTTCTACCACTGGCGCCGCGGCTGTTCGAACTGCTCGTGGAAGGCGGGAACAACTGGATGGCCATCAAGCTGATCAAACTTGTAAGTGCATCACGCTGGTCTATGACCCCCTACTAATTTTTTTCTAGTTCGCGACTTTGACGCCCGTCGAGCCGAGGTTGATCAAGAAGCTTCTACCCCCTTTGACCAAGATCATTCGTGAAACTGGGGCAATGTCTTTGCTATATGAGTGCATCAACGGCATCATTCAAGGTGGTATTCTTGAGGCAGTCGAAGGCACCACTGAGGGAGATGAAGTAGCCAAGTTGTGTGTCGGCAAGCTTAGGGGCATGATGGTGATTGAAGGCGATGCAAACTGTAAGCTATGCTCCGTTATATATCATGATCGAAATCTCATTTCTATGGCAGTAAAATATGTGGCTTTGCTCGCGTTTGACAAGATCGTCCGCTCTCACCCCTATCTCGTTTCGCAGCAGCAAGATGTTATCCTGGAGTGTATCGATGACCCAGATATATCAATACGAATGCGCGCTCTTGATCTTGTAGTAGGTATGGTTAACAGTGAGAACCTTACTGCCATCGTTGGTCGACTGATGCGTCAACTACGGAATGCGCCCATCGCTTCTGCTGCCGATGATCCGAATAACGATAGAGGACGCAGTGCAGGAGTCGTCCCGTACGCCGACGACGACGACTCGGATGCTGAAGAGTCACTCCGGCCACACGAACAGACATCAGACCAGCCGCCCCCACTCCCCGAAGACTACCGCGTGAGCGTCATTCGGAGAATATTGGAAATGTGCTCGCGGGACACATACAGCAACATCAGCGATTTCGAATGGTACATTGATGTCCTTATTCAACTGGTCCGCGTTTGCCCTGCTACCAAATCGGTACTCGCAACAGAAGAGGATGAAATCGAGAACACAGATGATGTTGGCTCTAGTATTGGACGAGAGCTACAGAACGTTGCTGTCCGCGTCAGGAGTCTCCGAGCAGAAGCTGTAGATGCCGCCCAGTCACTGGTATTTGTTGACCGACGGGACCAGATGTTTCCTTCTTCCGGTAACGGGGGCTTGGGCGTTCTCGAACATGCCGGATGGCTGGTTGGCGAATACGCAAACTATCTCACACAACCTGAGCCTGTGTTGAATTCGATTCTGCATCCGTCCACGGTCCAGCTTCCATCTACGACACTTGCCGTCTACCTCCAAGCACTCCCAAAAGTGTTTAGCTGTCTAGCAAGCAATGATCAACTATCGTGGACTCCGGAACGTCAGACATTAATGTCTCTCCTCATGGCCCGTATTATCCACTTCCTCGAACCGCTATCTACCCACCCTAGCCTTGAAGTACAAGAGCGTGCAGTCGAGTACCTCGAGTTGATGCGCTTAGCATCGGAAGCAGCATCAGGAACAGCAACTGGTCCAGAACATGGAGACTTCACTGACCCACCACTCCTCCTCACGCAAGCCATTCCTGCCCTCTTCATGGGCGCAGAGCTCAACCCCGTAGCAGCAGGCGCCCAACACAAAGTCCCACTTCCACCCGACCTCGACCTCGACACGCCCATAAACCCCAACCTACAACTCCTCCTCTCACAAGCCGAACTCGAAGGCTTCGAAACCGACGACGACGATGTATACGCAGCCTATACCGAACCTATAACCTCCACCTCCGCTCCCGATCCCACCATCTCCGCCGCCGAACGCCTTGACGCGCCCCGCAAGGAGCCAACGTCGTACCAAAACGCCGTCGAAGAAGAATACCTCGATCCAGACATCCTCGCGCGCCGTAAAGCCGAGCGCAAAGAGCGGTACAAGGACGATCCGTTCTACATTGACCCAGACGCTGACAAGAGCGGTGCTGGCAGCGGCGCCGTGACGCCCCTTAGCCGCATCGTCCGCGAAGGCAACAACAACACCGAAGTCGACATCGACTCGATCCCTATCATGGACCTCCAGCTCGAGCAATCCCGCGGCGGAACCGCATCCCCCGCCGACGGCATCCGTAGTCGCAGTCCCGCGCGCCGGGCAGCACCAACACGGCGTCGCGTGGAAATTACAGCCGACGAAACGCTGGGTCCGTCCGACTCTTCCCCCCCGAATCCCTCGACACTACAACAACAGTCCTCGAAATCTCGCAACAACTTCCTGCAAGTCGATTCTTCCGGTCTTGGTTCCTTGTCCCTCGTCGACGATGATGAAGACAACGGAGCAGGCTCACGACGCTTGCCTAAGCAATTAACCCGCGCGGAGCAGGCTAGGCGCGAGGCGGAGGAAGCGGAGATGCGCAGGGCGCTTGCGGAGGTCGAGAGGAAGAGGTTGGAGATGCAGCGCGCGAGCGAGAGGATCGAGCCTACTGTGGCGGAGACGGTGGTTAGTCGGAAGGTGCGGAAAAAGAAGAAGAAGGTCGAAGAGGGGGGAGGCGAAGCAGAGGGTGGGGAGGGTGAGGGCGTAGTGAAGAAGAAAAAGAAGAAGAAGAAGGAAAAGGTTGAGGGAGAGGGGGAAGGGGACGTGGAGAAGAAGAATGAGGGTGGTGCTGCCGAGGAGGATGCGGGCGTGGTCAAGAAGAAGAAGAAAAAGAGGAGGGTTGTTAGTATGGACGAATGAGTGGTTTGTGAGTGGAGGTGGTCTTTTTTCTCTTCTTCTCTTCTTTTAGAGGGGCCTGCGGGATGGAGGACGGACTGAAATGGGAAACTCAGAGGGGAGAAGAAACATGAAAAGATTGCGTGTACATAGAATATCAACCACGAGAAATCAAACGAAATGCATCAGTACAGGCAGCCACCAAAAAAAAATATACATATTACTTGAATGCGGCACGACACACGCATCATGCTCCCACCAATTTCCTACACAATAAGATATACACGCAAACCCTACACTCCTCAGACCAAAAAAATATCATACATACATTTCCCCTTCCTCCCTCCGTCCCTCCCCTCGCAACTTCTCCACCCTACCCAAACCACGACCCCAACCTCTTCCCCTTCTCCTCCACAACCTCCCCAACCCCGGCAACAACATCCCTCGCCTTCTCGCGCCGCTCAGCAACCACCTCCTTAAGCTCCTCCTTCAACCCTTCAATCTCACCCTGCTTATCCTGCTTCTCCTCGAAGTATTCAAGCTTCATCCACGCGTAGTATGTTAGTTGGTAAGTGAAAAGCGCGCCGAGGAAGGTTTTGAGGATCGGGTAGGAGAAGGTGCGGTAGAAGGTGCCCTGCGTGTGGGGGGTTAGTTGGTGGTGGAGGAGGTTGAGGAGGGGAAACGTACGACTCTTGAGGGTTCTTTTGGGGGTAGTGGTGGTGGTGAGGATTCGGCGGCGTAGTGTCGTCGTCGTGGGAGGGAGGAGGAGGTGGTGGTGGTGTTTTGGAGGCGGATCCGATTGGAGGCGCGGGCGAGGCGTAGGGGGGTTTTTAGTGCGTTCATTGCGTTGGAGAGAGGTGTGTGAGTTGGTTGGGAGGGAGTGGGACTGGGGGAGATGAGCGGTTAGTGTTTTGTTGTGGGATGGATGGAAGGAAGGAACGCGATGGATGGTGAATGCTCTGACGCAATGCGACTGAAGAGGGACGGCGGTTGAGGACAGGAATGGGGTTGAGTTCTTTCTTCGAGCGCACGCACGCACGCGCGCGCGCGCGCAAGGAAGATGTGTCCTTGGAGTCGGGAGGAGACGTTGCGGTTGTGTGTTTGATGTGTTGTGCGTACGTTTGAGTCAATCAATGTTTTTCAATCCTTCTGCCTTGCGATAAAAGCTGGTTTCCCCTCTCCTTCGGGGTGATTGTCCAGGCCACCTAATCCTCAGAAGCAATTCGAATTCCGATTCAATGAGTCAAAAGATAGCATCAACGTGTCTTCTGGTGCAGTTCAACGGTGGATATAAAAGAAGGTGGAGAAGTTACGAGAGAAGGTTCGAACCAACCATCCAAGTCGAAAATCTCCAACCACACACACACGCACGATCAAAGGCGGCAAACCTCCGAGCTCCAACTCCGCACTTAACCTTTTCCCTGCGCCACAGCTTGCTTGCCTTGCCTGGTCGTCCCGCTGGGTCCGTGCGGCGCGTTTCGTTTGGTAAAGCCAGTGCTAAGGAACACCTTGCATGACTTGTCCTCTCTAATTCCCGAATCCGTTGAAACACCACATCTCTTCTACAACCAACAAACACTTGCTTTCCTCCACTTCCGTCGCAACATCTTGTTCTTTCTTTCGGCTCTACACCATATAGTCGCACGCGCGAACACATACCCAATCTTCAACTTAGCTCACCGCATCACTCTATCTGCAATGGTAAGCAATGCTGCTCCTTCACCACTCGCTCCCCGCTTTCCCTCTACATATACCCCATGAACATGCCTCTTATTTCTCCCTTTTCCCTCTCAAACCTCACATATGCCCACGAAAAATGAAGCGAGAACCACGTAACTAACATATCCTACTTACCAGGCTCAAACCCCCCAACAGCGCGCCGCCAACGCCAAATTCGCCAAACGCGAAGAGGCCAAAATGGGCCGCCCTGCCGATTTCCGCGTGCGCAAGGAAACTTACACAAGTCCCATCAGCAAGACATGGATCAGTGAGTCCTCCTGCTCTTCTTCCTCCCTCCGTCCATCCATGACCCTCCTTCGAAGTCTACAAGGCGCGCGCGCGACCGAGGAAGAAAGGACAAACATCCACCCGAGTCCCAGGATCCGGAATCCACGGGATGAATGGAATAAGGAATTGAAGCTGACCAATGCATGATTTCTAGTCGTCCTCGTCTTCGCCCTCTGCGGCGGCGTCATCTTCGAAGTCCTCAAGCTCTTCTTCTAAACGAATGCGCCTGGATCTCTTTCCTACCCTGCGACTCCCATCCTACTCCGTTCCTTCGTTCCTTCAACATACCCAGTATCCAATCTCTGCACCCCCCAACCTCCGAGACAACGAGAAGCGGTTGCTATGTGACAATTGATCGACCATACATCCCTCGTCCCCATGAGAGCGCGCGCGCGCGCGGAAAAGGAGAAATAAGATATGGTATCCTTGCATACCTTTGAACTGGACGGCTGGATCACGACGAGCTGGTGGAATGCATCATCTCCCCCCCTTTTTTTCTTTTCAAACTTCTTCCCAATTCCCCCCTTTTCTTTAGAGTTTCTTCCTTCCGAGGCGTTTTAAAGCACTGGCGTTTCCTTATTTCCTACTTTTTCTCTCTCTTTTTTTTTTTTTTTTTTTTAAAGTCCGTCCTTTGAAGGTCATTCTCGTTTTCGATCTACGCGCGGGTGTGTAGGTTAAGGGGGGAGGGGAGACGAGAACCACTGCGTGAAAAACGGACAAGAGTCCAACGGGGAAGCCGATGGGAGGGGAAAATATGTATTTGTGCATATGTGGCAGCCAACGCAGATATATCCCTGGACCGTTGGAGTCCCGTAGAAAAATAAGATAAAAATTAAAAAAAAAGAAACACATAACTACCTAACCAAATAAATTGGTATCGAAGCGTGAAAAAAGGAAAAATTCTGATTATATAGATATACCTGCCATCATGATGCCTTACTTATTTCTCCGCTGATTTACTTGCCCGTTTATCAGACCGAGTAAGTGAACGGCGGGCGGTTACATATATGCAGTGATTTCATGATTGTGTCCATGTTAAAGGAAGAAGCAAACCTTATGTACTAGTATGAGGGTCAAGCAACCCCAGCCTGTATTTTTTCGCCATTCTCTCTCACCCCTTCTTGTTCCTTCTTCTACACACACACACACATACATACACACACTTCATCGCACTACCATTACCCACAGCACCAACATCCCCAAATTTCCTTTTTTTTTTTTTCCTCAACTACCCACCCTCCCACTTACCCCCCTCCCTCCTCTAACCTCCCATTCTCTCCCCATTTTCCTCCTTTTAATAAATCTTATATCTCGTTCTCCAAACCGGCTTTTTACATAGTTCCAAGTGACAAATATAGGTAAAAAAAAAAAAGTAACATTGAATCGTCCTTAATCCCCCCCTCCCCCTTTTCCCTTCCTTATATAAATGTTTGTTTGCTAGCTTTAATATTGCTCCTTTTCCTCCTCCTCTTCCTCCGCCGCCGTCTCTCGTTTTAGATGTTAACTACTAATAAGAGATAGGAATATAGAGCGATGGTATTTTGTTATAGATATTGTTGAGGATTAGTATAAGTGTGTTATGTTGGAGATGGGGTTTGTGTGTATGTATGTATGTATAGTGTGTTTTTTTATGTAGAAGCGTGGTTATGTAGATGTTTAGCTGGAGAAATAGTGGGGTTGAGTGTGGGTTGAAATGTTGATGAGGCTTTGCGTGTGTGTGTGTGTGTGTGTGTGTGTGTGTGTGTGTGTGTGTGTGAGGATAATGTTTTGTATGGAAATAACTAAATTGTATGGCTATACCCCGATTGCCTATTCCTGGTTGTAGTAGGGGAGGGGGGGGAGGGCGGTTGATTACTTCTGGTATTGATAGTAGAGAAGATGTTAAAAAAAAAAAAAGGTAGTCTCGGGCATATTGTGACTTATCCATTGTACTTATACAAAGAAAAACACATGTACGTACGGGATATTTGAGAAATCTTGTATGTACATGTACAAAAAAACCACCACATGGCGTGCGTTACGTATTTTTGCCATGCCTACCTTACCGCACCTCCTTTGCGCTTCCCCTGCCTACCAACCGGCGTAACCCTCACGACCGTCGCGCGCGGCGGCCTCGTAACCCTCCGTTTCGGCATTTCGACCTCGTCACTCTCCTCCCCATCCTCGACATCTCTCGCTCTCCTCCTCTCCTTCCCCCTCCCATCATTGTACCCCTCAACCACCCTCCTCCTCCCCGTCCTCATCGTCGTCGTCGTCCCCCTACCACCCCCCCTCCCCTTCACCCACTTCCCCAACCGCTCCACCCTCTCCCCAACATCCCCATACGCAACCAGCAACGACACGCCGCCAATCACCGCCGTAGTCGGCAACGCCACCGCCCAAAAAATCCTCTGATCCAACTCGATATCCCTAATATCCGTGGTATTCATGCCAAACAGCCCCGCGACAAACGACAACGGGAGGAAAATAATCGTGACGATAGTGAAGACGAGGATCGCTTTGCTCTGGCCTTCCTCGGCGATTTCGAGGTTGTAGCGCAGCACTTGGGCGGTTTTGTTGAGTTGGGTTGCGAGGGTCGTGAGGGATTTGGAGACGGTGCGGTGCAGGGTCGTGTAGGCGGCCAAGGTGGGCTCTTCGAGGTCGGTGAAGGATTGGATGCGTGCGTGGGTTGTTATGCGGTATGTGGAGGGGTTGATGAGGTGGGTGAGGGTTTTGAGGGTGGCGAGTTGGGTGGTGTGGAGGGTGGTGAGGAGGGAGAGTTCTTCTTCGAGGAGGAAGAGCGTGCGGAAGATGCGTTTGGAGGGGTTTTTGATGGCGTTGTAGCGCTGTGGTAGGGGAGGAGGGATGTTAGTTGGGTGTGTGGGCGGTGGTGGTGGATGGTATACGTACGAGGGTGGAGAGGTGGTTTCTGTAGAGCTCTTCGATGGATCTGTCATTGTGGATTTTGCGCATGCAGAGGAACAGCAGGATCATTTGGACGGTTGCTTCGGGCGGGCTGGGCCTGTAGTCGATGATTTTGGCGCCATCGGGAGACCCCGTGTGTGCCATGAGCAGTAGTTCGTCTTGCGCTTTGGAGAGCTGACGGTCCGCTGCGACGCCGTAGTGGTCTGCCAGCGCGAAATTATCCTGCACCTCTATCGCTGACAACCATGCAGATGCTTCCTTTTTCTCATCGCTTATATAGCGTACCGTGTATAATCCGGTGTAGATGAATTGGAAGACCTTCATGGCGGCTTTGACGAGGGCGGACGGGAGGAGGTATTTCGGGTCTTTTTCGTCGTTTTCGTTGGCGACGCTGTTGCGGATCTCGATCGACTTGATGAGGAGTCTGGAGGCGCGGTGGTGGAGGGCTTGGATGAGCTTGAGCATCTCTGCGTTCTTCTTTTCCATTTCCACGCCGCCGGTCGAGACGATCCAATGGTTTAGTCGACGTCGGTGTGCTGCAGTTACCATGCCGGTTTTCTTATCGTGGAATTTGTGCAAGTGCGTATACGCATCATCTATATCTGCATACTGGCCCCCTCGAGAACAGTGAAAGCATGCACCAATGGTTATGTTAAGCTCCTCGAGCTCGTTTTTCTCTAGATAGTCCGGGGAGGGAATGTCTTTGATAACGTAGATTAGGGAAGACTTGTTGCTTATTTCGTGCTTTCGATGGGATTCGTTTTCAATGCAGAGGTCCATAATAGCCTGTGTTTTGGGTTAGGTTTGTTCGTGTTCTCAGTATTAGCTAGGTGGATGCCTACCTCGTTGATGGCATCTAGTGATCCCCAGCACTTTCGCAAGAGTGGATGAGGATAATGGTTGGGTACAAACTGGTCAATCAATCGTTGTGTAGTGGACATGAACGAGTCCCGCTCGGAAAGCAAGGCTGCCAGCTGCCACTGTATGGCACGTCGTCGAGGAGTGCTCGCTGAAGCATTCTCTTTGCCTTCGTCTGAGCCGGCGGCAACCTCCCTCGTCTTCGGCTGTTGATCGCTTGTAGTATCTCGACGCAACAATTTTCGGAAAAACGCATGCTCATCCTTGATGTCAAGTAACGCTGTGTGTGGTACGTCCTTGGGTGTGGAGGCAACGGCAGTGACACCACCGGTTAAGCTGATGAAACTAAGCTCTGGAACATTCACAAATGCTCTTCCCGACCTATATGTGTCCATAAAAGGGTGGTGTGTGCTAACGGGGATCTCGCTGCTGTCGGTTTTGAGTTTGATCATGTATTTGGTAATTGCTCCTAATGTGAGCTGAGTTAGGAGCTCCTCGTCGTTTCGGTGAGGAGCAGACGCTGCACCTTTAGCCCCTACAGTCTGTAATGCGGTCAGTGATACTGTATGAAAAAGCCACATCACGGTAAGTATGTATCTACTAAAGTGGTGAAAGAGAGCCATGAAAAATGTGTGATTTAATAGATTTTCAGATGGGGTTAGGGGAAGATTGGGTAGGGGACAACTGTACGTACAATCTCATCACTTTCACTCGGTATTGTGGTAGGCCATGCAAGGAACGGTGGTATCTTCAAATTGACCTTGACATCTTTCTCATCCGGTGGCAAAGATGGGCCACTGATGCTTTCTACTACTGTTGCAGCTCTGTGACTTGGCTCCGGGTACAATTGTGGCATCGACCTGTCAGGTATTGGGCCTGATGACTTTTTCGCTGGCAGAGCAACTTCTTCGTAATGGGTCCCCGAAGACTTTTGTTTGGAAAGAGATCTTTGGCTTCCCCGAAGCCCTGCGTAATGTCGTCTTTTATCTGCTGATTCCTCCTCGTGGAGCTTGGAATTGCTCAATGCTCGTAGACGACGCGTGTGCTCGAACAATACGTCCGTCTCCTTTCGATCCATTTCTTGAAGAAGGATGATGTAGTCCGGATTAATACGGTCATATTGCCAGGGAATGTCATAATACATTAAGGTTTCCACCGACAGGTATTTTTTGTGTACCTTTGCATATGTAGGCTGGTGAAACGGCTGTGTAAAACGCATTGGGTTGTTAGGGGTCATCCCTGGTGGTGGTGGTGGCATTGTATGTTGTTTCTCTGGATTTATCATAGCCTGGATCTGGTTTTCCTGGAAACCGAACAAAGCCAGTCTTTTTCGCATTTCGTCCTCAAGCCTTGCCTGCTCATCATCCTTATTCTTTTTCAAAGCAGAAGCAAGCTCTTCCTTGATAACTTGTCTCAAGTCGTTCGCTTCTGAATCCACGGTATTTTTCGTATCTTCATGATCCCCAGACTCTCTATTTCCGTCCTTGCTTTGAACACTAGGCGGCTTTTCATTGTCCATGGTTTCATTTATGTCGGCAGGAGGACTTGAAGCATTCTCTGCTGGAAGGTATGCATATCTGTCGGAACTCACTGGTGGTTCTTCGGTATCAGACTCGACCGTTGGCCGGAAAGTCTCAGCTCTAGTCGCTCGGGGAAGCTCTGATGAGCTCCTGCCTTCATTTTGAACTTCCGAGTCTACAGTGCCATCGATATCGAGGTCGTCCACATCGGCTTGATTATCAGATGCAGGGACATCTGATAAATCGTCATTAGAGTCTGAGATCACCGTCACAACAGGCGAGTCGTTATCACGATCTTCTCTGCTTTCTTCCCTAGGTGCTTCTCTCTCATCATCTGCGTCGTCTTCGTCCTCTGACACTTCCCACAATGAGCTTAAAGACTTCTGGGTGTTTTCGAACGCTGTAATTTTCAAATCGGCTTCTGAAGGTCGTTGGAAAATCTTCGGTTTTCTTTCAAGTTCACTATTGTTTGTAGTCTCCAATGAAATTGTTTTATTGACGACATAACCTTGTGAACTAAGCTTCCGCATGGAAGTCTCTGCTTTCTTTGAAAGAGTGTGGCCATGGTCGCTGTTATACGAATCTCTCGTGCTATTTTTTCTCTCAGTAAGATGTATCTAATAGCGGTTAGAAGGGATTCTTACCGTCGATCTGGGTGGACGATAACAGCCATGTCGTTACCCACATCATCATCGTCATCAGAACTCAAAGCACCATACTCAATCTTATTGCTGTCATCCAAGCTGTCGTCCGAAGACTCTTCACTTGCTTGAGCTCTCTTGAGACTCAACCGCAGGTATACAAACGCCGAGCGTTGGGTTTTAAGAATGCTCGGCCACTCGTTAGCTTTCAATTCATCTTCTGCATCTCCCAAATGAATAACAAGCTCATCGGGTTCCATGATGAGCTCCCCGATAAAGGCGTTTATAATGCTTTGCCGTAATTTGAGAAATGTTTCGCATCGTTCAATCGGTAGATATGTGACTCTTTTTTGGAAGTCGGTCACCTTCACCAAGCTAGGCCCTTGTGAGAGCAAAGACTCCTCATCAACGAAGTCAATGTTATCCTCAAAAACGCTGAATAAATGAGAAGGTCCACATGTGATGATTATCTTTGAGTCCAATATGAGGGTCCACAATTGAGGAATGCGGAGATACTCGTCAGGGCTTACACCCTTGAAATTTCGGAATAGTTGGTCGCCATCTCGATCCGTTGCGGCCTCTTGTGGGTACCTAAAATTCGCGGGTACAAAGTCAGCTCAACTCAAGCAAGGGTGATTTGGTGGGCGGCCAAGGTCTCAAATCGCCACGCCACGTGGTGTCTTGATACTACTATGTACCCAGGAAAACGTACGAGCTCTGGAAAAGCCCGCGGGGTAAATGCAATGACCCGTCTTTGGGGGCGTTGGGAGGCCTCCACTTGCCGACGTCAAGATATGGAAGTGAGACAAAAATGGCCGACAAGTCTGGCGTATCGCGATTGCTTCGATCCATCCCATCGCACCGGAGCGTCGTTCCAGGCTCGATATAGCTGCCGTAGGCAGAGCTCGTTTCATAATCATCTTGCACCTTTCGCAACAAGTACATGACAACGGGGACAAGCTCGTCACGGTGCTGTAGAACTATGTTGATCACTAATCGCTGTTCTTATGGATTAGAGAAAGTCACTGCGCTCCAGAGTTCCACTTGGTACCTCGAAATCTTCGAAACGGATGCTGTCAGTTTGTAGATGCCTATGACCACATCAGTTTTGCGGTGGGTTGTTTGTCAACTAGTGCACCTACACCCAACGCTCATGTACTGTCGAGCTCTTCTCATCTCCGGTCTCTCTCTTCGATTTGGTTATGATGCGCAAATTCTGTTCGGCATCATCGCGGTAAAGAGTAGAAGCGATAATGTCCAGGTTCTTTTGCTCATAAGTTAGCCTACCTCCAAAATTCGATGTTGTCGTTCGCTTGGCGGTGTGGATAGTTTGATGAGAGGCGGCGTTATTGATGTCGATTTTAAATATGAACTTATTGTCGTATTTGATTTCAGACTCATAGCTGTCTTCTGATTCGTTATCGCTGTAGTCGCTGGACGAGTGGGCCATGATAGAGGTATGATGATGGTGGGAATGTTGTTGCGGTGCTGCCGGGGTATTTAAATATGTAAGCTGAACATGATATTTTCAGCCCCCAACTCCTTAGAAATCAGGTAGCTGGAAGATGTGCGACCTAAAATACGAGTACTTGCTTTTTCGTGTTTCTCGCTTCATCCAATAGCGATGCTGAGTTGCGGCCCCGCGATCTGCGATCTGCGATCTGGAAGCTGGGCCTCTAAGCGAGCACGTGACAAACCATGCACTTCAGTCAACTGGTGTCAACAACAAACGCCACATGGAGCCAGAACAATGTATCTACGCACATAAACATCTCCTATATTCAAACATTGTGCTATGGGAGTCGTATCGTACAGTATGTATTGTGGAACTCACTCAAATTATATTAGAGAAAGGCCAACTCATTGTTTCCTCGTCGCTGTGCCATATATGTATGCATACATGTAGGATACGGATATAAGCAGTAGCCGGAACTTGCTACGTTTCCAGCAGTGCCCAAATTCGCTGTATAGCAATTATATTTGGTATCTATTGTATGGCATGTCAGTCCCTTATCACACGACTCGGAATCTATTGAAGGGAGCGATACTTGGTGTTTGAAAGATTTGGACCAACCAACCACAAAGAATCCTTCTCGAGGCATATTCATCCAAAACTGTTTGTTTAAACCAGGGATAAATCATAAGTCAAAGACGTCGAGGTCTTCCATCGGGCTTCGAGTCTTTAACCATGAGCTCCAGCGCGACAGGATTAATAAAGGTACCGGAGCGCATAGGATATACCGCGGTTGCTGCGTCATTCGCTGACACCTTGCTCATGCTTCTTATTCTTGATTTCGTCAATGCTTATTGTCAGGATTCGTGTGGTTTGTGTGTGATGTTCGATAGATTTCCATTGTTCACTGACTGTTAGCAAATGAGTAGCGTAGGGTGAAGCAAACACCCAGCATGTACATATCAGAGCTCTCTTTCAATATCTGAATACATCAGCTACTTCCTTCTTGAATCCTCTCATATATAGCTTTTGATTATTAATATGTGAACGAAGAAACCCTACCAAAACGTTTTGTCATTTTTGGTTTTAAAGTAGCAACTCCCTTCGTCCTGAACATAATTCAGAATCAGCAAGCCCATCTTCCAGCTACAGCTATCATGGTCCAAGCTATTGTCTGTTGCCTTAGCTCTTTTGGTTGAGAGCCCTGTCACGTAATTGGTATTTGGTTGAATTGGGTATGCTGTGTGCCGAAGAAGACCTGTCCATCGCTAGTCAACCATTATTCACTGATCAGCTATGGACAGTGCCCAGATTTGGTTAGTCTGTGAAGGGTGGTTGAACGCCTGTCGAGATCGCGTGCTTGGGTCGTTAGAAAGCCCGTAATGTGATTGGTTTCACTGCGTTTGTCCTTTGGATAGGGCATATATAAATGATGCCCCCCGCCTCCGTAGATTGAGATTCAAGCAATCAAGCAATCCGACTTCCCTTCCTTTCCTACAACCTACAACTTCTTCCGCACTCTACACAGCACACACCACTCACAATGTCAAATATTGACATCTCCCTTCCCTACACCGAAAACGGGGAGGTGCTCAAGCTTACCACCGAGGGGCACTGCCGTGCCAAAAAAGCCAAAGAAGATAATGACACCAACCACATGGAGTACGACAGGAACCAGCAAAAGACGGTTCTTGTCATCGGAGGAGGCGTCAGCGGCCTTATGACGGCGTGGATACTCCTTGACAAGGGTTACAACGTTTCCATCGTCGCAAAGGATTGGGCAGGGAAAACTAAGCAGATCACCTCCCAAATTGCCGGGGCGTTGTGGGAGTACCCACCCGGCGGCTGCGGGATATCAGAGATCGAAGTACCTGTTCTTGCGTACTCGCAGCTAGAGCAGTACCAGAAATGGGCAATGCAGAGCTTCTTGTTCTATAAGAAGATGGTGGACATGGACCAGGCGAATCCCAAGTTCGGAGCTCGGATGATCACACTATATCAGTTTTTCCATCATGATCATTCGGAAGCACCAATTGGAGGAGCATCATCGAAGACTCTGGAGACCGCGAAGAAGCATTACGAAAAATATGAGAAAATTCACAAACTTGACAAGGGCGAAGTCTTTAAAGGGATGATGAAAACCTCACGAAAGACCACCAACGCCTTCAAAACCTCGAAGGACGCTGCCAACCCTGATTCTGAAGACGAATGGACCAAGGCCTTCCACTCAGTCAATCACGATGGGTTCCACGTGGAATGGGGTTACCGACACCAAGCCCCAGTGATCGACACTGACAAGGCGATGGAATTTCTCATGAAACTTGTCCAGGCCAAGGGTGCGGTTTTGGAGACGAGGGATATCAAAGGAGATCTCCACCTACACGAACGGGAACTTCTAGACGATTTCCAAGCCGACATCATTGTCAACGCCAGCGGTCTTGGAGCCCACACGCTTGCCAACGACAATCAGGTCTTTCCTGTTCGCGGCGCCGTCAAGCGGATCAACATTCCGCATGAGTTTCTCAAGGACAACGCTGTGCTGCTGCCGCAGCAATACGACGCCTCTAATCGACCCAGCAAGACCGTCTTCATTGTCCCGCGAAATGAAAATACACTAGTGGTAGGATCAATTGTGCAGCGGAACAACTGGGACTTGAACCTCACGCACCAGTCGCCTGAAGTCGAGGCCATGTGGGCACGAGCCACAGACTTCATCACCCATCTCGACGCGAGTACCCTCGAGGAGAACCAGCGCCCGGAGAATCAACGCCCCCTTGCTCAAGGTCTCCGGCCCTTTTCTCACTCAAACGTGCGAGTCTCGGCGGATATGCGTTCCAATTCCTGCCGCATCGTTCACAACTATGGCCATGGAGGATCTGGATGGACCCTGGCGGTTGGCTGTGCTTGGACATGTGTCAAACTTGTCGAGAAGGTTCTACACGAGGGCAAGTCTGGATCTATGGCAAATGCCGAAATCCGTGGACTTAACCAGTGCTGATTGGCAATTGGGATGGACCTGATATTGTTTGCATGGGAACAACCACAGATAGACCAGCCACGCAGATAAAGTACGGGGCGGGATAGATGGGCATAGTGAAAAGAACTAGATAATCATTTGCAATAATCATAAAGTGTACTGCATCCTCATTACTGCATGTATGTATCTTAGCGAGTAGACTACGTGCATATATGCACGAATCACTTCACCCCACACCTACCCGCACCCAAAACACAGACCCGCGCCTTTGTCCCCTAGTATATGCCTGCCCAACTTCACTTAACTAATGCAAAAAAAAAAAAAGCCAAATAAACGCATCAAACGCTCCCTTTCCCACCCCCAGATTCGAACTCCAGCCTCCAGCGCCAACCACCATATAATAACCATATAAAAACATACCAAAAAACTGCAAAAATAACTAATTTGATCCGATGGATCCCGATGTGCTTGTTTGTGCTGGGGAAGAAGAAATGAAATGTTGCACTTACACCGCTGGACCAAAGGTCCTAATATTTATTCGCGTGGTTCCTGTTGGTTAGTATGAAAGTTTGGTGATTTATCTAATATATATAGTACAATAAAAGAGTAAGATACGAGTGAGTGAGGATGGGCAGGCGAGGTTGTGTCTGCCTAAAACGTGGTTGGGAGCGACAGACGGGGCTAGTGCGTCAGTGATGGTGAATTGGGAAGTCACGACTTGCTGCCTTGTTTACTTGGCTGCTGCTACTACTACGGTGGGCTCTGGACTACTGCCTCTCGCCATTTGGAGGGTTACATGACGAGATTGGGGCTGTATATGCACGCAAGCTACTTGTCTATCTCTTCACTGCGTGTGCACTTTGTCTTGACTGATTGAGTAACCTACTCTCGCCTTACCTCACTACCTCCCCGCCACCGTCACCCGCGCCGACGAGCTTCTCCAGATATGTGCTGTAAAGCAGCTTCAAGTGCATGTACGGCACGCCTGCCTGCCTCTTCCCGTCTCGTCTTGTCGACCTTACGAGGCTACCAGTATTGCCTTACCTTGTCTCCCTACCTCCAACTCATGCTCCACCCGCCAGAGCAACCTTTCACCCTCCGCTCAAAGCCACAAGCGATCAACATCTCGCTTTTGACTTCATGACATGAGCAAAAGATCGTCCCAACCCTTACTGACTACGCGCGGGAAAACACCCTCTCGGTCCTTGCTCGAAACCCACCAGCAATCATCCTCTCAGGGGAGAACATCCTCTCCTTCCAAAGCCACGAATACTACCATATCTCACGCAATACATACGAGCAAGTACGCACCCTTTCCTCACTTACCACGCACAGGCAGACAAGCAAGCATCCGCCCACTCCTCGCTCAAAACCCACGATCGATCCTCCTCCCGCTTCCTAACTACAGACGTCAACGAAGCATCTTCTTCAACCTTCACTCCAAACGCACGATCCAAACTTCTCCCAAAAGTATCACTTACTGCGCACGAGCAGACAATCTCTCCACTCTCTTCATACTCTCAGACTAGACTACCACTCGACCGCACGATACCCACAACCCTCCGAGTCACCTCCCCTCGAGTCCATCCTACCGACTTCCACCCACGAGCCTTCTCTCCAGCGATGAAACCTCCACATAGACACCGGCCTACATAACGCGTCGAGCTCCCTCGAACACACCCACGACCGAGAAACCAAGACGGAGAATATATCAAAGAAGTACAAGTGGCATACATTAAATGGACAAGGAGGATAGAATCAAACGGGTGGAAAGATGTCGAAGTGAAGTAGGATGTCTCAGACGTTTTAACCGTGCGTGACTGTGCCATAACACAACGCCGAAGTTTTGTCGAGTTTTTTGTTTGTTTGTGGAATACTTGTATTTACCCCTCGACGGACAATTGTTCTCCTTCTCTCTTCCTCGTGTAAAGGCAATCATAACTCTATCCTTGAGTCTTGAGTCTTCCATCTTCTGCTTTCTCTCTCAAGTATCTGTCTATCCCTCAGGGTTGCACTGACGCCAACCCAACCTACGTGCAGAGCGAAATCCTTTTGCCACAATACCACGTACGATTCAAGTTAAGACGTATCTCAATCTCAAGCTCCCACAAGCGTTTGTTGCAATTCAGAGAAAATCTGTGCTTGGTATGTGTTAGACGGGGTATATTATCTGTCGACTTGAATGTAGGAGGTAGATAAGAAAAGAGGGGGGAGGAAGGGAGGGAGGGAGGGAGTACATACCTCAGACCAAGACGATTATGCGTACAAAAGTTATACATGTGTGTGTGTGTGTGTGTGTGCGATGTGTGTGTGTGTGCGATGTGTGAAGTATGTGCGCTTTTGCATAGTACATACACAACGACGGTAGTGGGTGGTTATTTAGTTTGGTATCGCCAAAGAACCGGGGGAGATGGGAGATGCGAGTCGAGTCTTCGAGTCTTTCCAGGCAATACTCGATTCCATCAATCAAGCACCGAACGAAGCGCAGTCTGCTGTACGCAGCTCCCGAAACACCCCAAACGTCCCATCTCCAACTCATCTCTCTCTCCAAAACCCAGGCAAAAAAATTCCGACTCTTGAACGCAATGAAAATCCCCACTTCACCCAAAAAACTCGCCCTCAACCAAACTCTCCCACGCCTTCCCCGTCTCCCAAACCCTCTGCATCAACCCCCTCGCGCGCCTCACCTGCGTCATGCCGAACCCCTCGACACACCGCAACCGCTCGGCAATCTTCTCGCGCTGCCCGACGTCCTGGGCGTCGCAGCCGGCGGCGAACATGGGGAACAGGAGACACGCTTCGGCCGTGCTGCCCCGGCGCACTTTGTACAGCAGCTCGACGATCTCGCGGACCGCGGCTTGCACGGACGGGTGTGTCGATGGGTAGTTGTAGACGCGGCGGTACAGGTGGATGAGGCCTGCCCAGTGGAACATTTCGTTTGTGGCGTAGATTTCGGTCGCGTCCCATGTTGTTGGTTTTGAGGAGGAGGGGGAGGAGGTAGAGGAGGATTCGCGGTGGTTGCAGCCTTTGAAGACGATGCCGCTGGTTAGGCCTTCCTCGAGCTCGCGGCGGATGCTGTCGGCTTGCGCGATGGTGGAAGAGGAGGGCCGGAAGCCTTCGAAGATGGTCCCGTCGGCGCGGATGCGGAAGGGTTCGACGCGCTTCGCGAGTTCCGAGATGCGCGCGAGGCTGCCGACGCAGCGGTTCGTGAAGCCGGTGAGGCAGTCGATCTGGAAGTCCTCGTCGGCAGAGGCGTTTTCGGAGCTCCAGTAGAAGGAGCCGAGGGGTTGGTCGTTCTTGTTGCCGCTGAGGGAGCCCAGGACGTCGAGGTATGCGAACCACCGCGAGAGGAAGTAGGCGACGTGGTCGGAGCGGTCCATGCTGCGAGGCCCGCCGCGCGCGATGATCATCTGGCGTGCCATGGTGAGGTGGTTTTGCCAGGAGATGGGGACTTCGAAGGTGTTTGGGGAGATGATTTCGAGCGAGGCCATCATGATGGCTGGCGCGAGGGTGCTGTTGGTTATGAGGGAAGGGTCGGTAGCGGAGGCGAGGGATGCTCGGAGCCGTGGGAAGACGTCGCGGACCCAGAGGGCTACGCGGTTGACGGGCTCGGGGTGATTGAGCATGCAGGCGCGGTGGGAGGCGGAGTATGCTAGGAGGAGGGAAAGGATGTTGTCGTTGTTTATAGCCACTGTGGTTATTAGCATTTGATGCCATTCTGGGGATCGAATAAAGGGCTAGGAAGGGATCATCCTGGACTGATTGACTTACTCTCAGGCAAGATGTTGCGAAATGGATTCCGCTCGCAGTCATGTGGCACAAGGATACGTGCTGTGTGGTTGATAAAGTGATGAAAGTAGAGGATGTTCATTGGATTTTCCAATAAGAGCGGAGGCAAGGGCTCAAAGGACTTGGAAATCTTGACTGGCACTGGTTTGGCATAGTACCCATCGCCCTCGAAAACCATGTCTTTCCCGTCAGTCTGAACGTTACCATATTGCGTCTCGGAGTTGAGGTTGATTGTTCCACTGGGAGGACTGAATCCTGCTATGGCCCTGAGGTCATCGTTCCTTGGGGTATCAAGATCTGGCAGTCCAAGATCGTAACCGTAGATCGTATAGCCCTCCTTTTCCATTGGATATCGATGGCCTGGGTGTGTGCTAGGGACACTTTCACTACCTGTACCCAAAAGTGATTGCACTGATAGGCGGGGTGGGTCGGTAGACGGGCATTGCTCGCCTAATTGCTTTGATGTACTTCGACTCGTGGGATCTTCGGAGCCAGCTGACGAATTGGGCGTCAGCGGCATGGCTATATGGGAGAAGTAGGGTGTAGGCGGACCTGTTTGTGGAGACCAAGCACTGGCTGTAGCTGGCGATTCCACAGAATAGCTACGCTGATGCTGAGTATGAAGAAGGTCCAATGGTGTTGTATTTGACTGGCTGCTACTCGCAAGATGAGAACTACCCCGTGATGGTGGCGGCATGGATGGCGAGTCGGCATTGATCAAATGATAGGCTCCCATACTGTAAGCAGAGCTCTCAAAGCCAGATCCGCCTGGGGACGGGTAATCGAAGGCAGTAACAGGGTGACGAGTATCAACAGGGAATTTGAACTCCAACGTTCCGTCGTAAGCTAAAAGAGACGGAGATTGCGCTGCGCTCATACGCATGAGTTCGGGGTCAACCAGTGAAGAGTTAGGTGGAGGGGTGGAGGTAGCTGATTGTGTGTGAGTATACCGAGCAACTTTGCGCTTGGGAGGAGGCGTGTCCAGAGATGCTGAGAAGCTATGCTCGAAAGATATGGGCATCGTGTGAGAACTATCAGTACTGGTCGGGGTATCTGTTCCAGAAGTGGACTCGCGGACACGTCGTTTGGTGCGACCACCCCAGGTCAATCTTATGCTGTAATCACAGTTGTCACCCTGGCGGGTGCAGTTGGTACACTGTGGTTTCTCTTCTCCACTATTGTATGGTCAGTCCATGTGCGGCCTTGCTGTATTTGGAAGGGTGTTTACCATTTGATTTTACGCGATTTGCACGGCCTTCAACGCTGCGTTAGATTCATTGGTACCATTTGACATGGGAGTTTGGAGTACGGGAACCGCAAGTTGGGAATTCTTTCCCAAACCCAAGAGATGTATATTGGGTCCAAGGTACCGTGGTTGTACTTACCAGCATCCATTGCGAGATCGCCTCTTAGGCTCTCCAGCTCCCGGTTTTTTGGCTCGCGGCATACTGGGGTTGTTCTTCAGTCGTTAAACCACCACAATCGCTTGTTGTGGTAATTCAATTCAAAAGAAGAACTTGCTCGGAGGAGTATGAGGAATACATGTATCTCAGAAGAAGAGGCGAAACCATCCAGAGAGCTGAATCGAGTCCAAGCTGGAGCCCAGGATTCCAGATTGCTCTACCGTCGATGTGAGCGAGGTGGAGCGTGCGGGGATGTTGACGTGCGAAAGTTTCCGAAAGCTAACTACTAATCCTACTAATCTCTGTGGCGTTACACACTTGTAGTGATAGCGCCATGCAGCCACTTGGCACGTCAGGTGTCAACTTGTAGGCCGGTGGACCGAAGGCGTTGACGACGATGTAACTGTGCCGTTCTTCCACAGATCTGATAAAGTACGGTGCCGATAGTTGGATAGTTTTGTGGGGGAGGAGACGCGCGGGTGATAAGGATTCCACCGCTTCAAGGCTCTTCCTTCCAGCGCACCAATAGAGACGCCCCATACCACATACTTGTAGCCCCTCCCACTTGACGACTTCGCGCTTATCTTCATCTCGGGCCGCCAATTCAACCTTGCTCAATTGACCTTGCTCCAGCGCTCATTCTTCGTTGCTTCCATGCAAGCCACACAGTGGCGTTCACAGCTTTGCCCTTGATCAAGCCTCACTCAGCAGCTTCAGTAGTGATTACGTACCGTACCGTTAAAGACGTGACCCAGAGTCGCAATGCCGGCGTCCGGGCAGCGTTAGTGGGGAGCGATCGTCACCAGCAGGCGTGTTTTTTTGCCCACAGTGACAACTGCAGACGCCCCAGCCCGATCGCGGCATTTCAGGGTTGCACTACCCTGCAGCACGGTTGTAAGGATATTTCAGCCCTATGCTGTCGGTACGACATGAAAACATTTTTAGTATGCACATCATTCTCTGTGCTCCGCCGTGCCCCTGAGTTCATGCATGCTCTTGGCTGCATCATAACCTGATGATTGAAGAGCGGTCGCTGGGCTTGGGGGCGGTGGGCTGGCGTCAAGTTCTGCGAATAGCAACTCAAAGCAGGATGCCCAATACCAAGCCAATTCTTCCACGTAACGTTGTGAATTGATCCATTCTACTTCTTGTTAATTGCATAGTTGTATCTGGATAGCTTCAAGGGTATGCTTCTATCCTCGATTCGTTTCGTGGTCGCAGAAAGGCAACTCCACGCGACCGCAGGATTGCGGCTACATATCTTGGCAATACTGCTATATCCAGCCATGCTGGAGACTCAAGCACCCATACAGCTTGCATGGTGATGTACTAGGAGTTCCTCTTGCCAGATGTGTGCATTTGAAGGGAATCCAACTACTTTCTACGTAGGCTAACGACCGACCGTGGAGTCCGTATTTTCCCAACTTCCCCAACTTTCTCACGTCCTTCCTTGGTAGATGGTAACATTACATGCCTAACTATTGTAACTAGGGCTTTTATATCCCGTCTTCCACGTCCTTCCATACAGGTACATAACGAGGATTGTGTCATCTATAATCCTACCCTCAACATGCTTCCGTAACTGTGCGATCCGTATCCAATCAACCCTCCGCATACAAAAAACCCCTTACAAAACGCGTCCGTCGTGACTATGGCTCTTCACATACGTCGAACACTCACCCAATTTTTATATGTTTCAATTATTCCCCTCTTTTTTTCCCTTCACCGCCTCCTTCCCAGCGCAGCAAAACCACCCTCGTCCTAAATATCTTGACTTCAACGCCCATACATCCCTTTCTTACCCTCTTCACCCGCACTCAACCTCTAAATAAGCTCGTCCTAACACCCCTCTTCTCAACGACATGTCGATCCCTCGACTCGACTCTCTACCCACGCAACGCCCGGTGGTAAGGGAAGGGAAGGGTGTGTGGGAAGTGTACCTGGGTCTTTGGATAACGGGGGTGAGTGGAAGAAACCGACTGGGGGCTTGTACTACTCTCTACTTCATAAAAAAAAGAGAGATGGAAAGGTTGCTGGGGGCTTTTGGGGTTGGATAGATAGTAGTCACGGAAAAATTTGGCATTCGCCCATGCGCTCTTCACTCAATTGTGTATCTCTTGTCTGCCTTTGCTTTCATTATTACAAAAACTGCGAGTCCATGTTGATATAACGATCGTTGAATCATTCAACATATGGAAAAGGATTGTGGACATTCAACCCGCGCGCGCGGGGCATGTGCATGGAGAGAAACTGGATTTGGAGGTGTGCAGATGGATAGAGTCGCGTAGCAAGCTTGCAAGTGGCATGCAACCTAGATGACGAATTATTCCAAATAACGATACAGGAACTCGGTTCATAGCAACTGTCGACTGTTTCCATTCTCAGGGTATCAGAAATGCTCGAGAAAAGGTTACGAGCTACAAGGCTACTACATGTACTGATGCATATAACTTTCTGGACGAAAAGTATTGGGGGAGTGGGTTGTTGGATTACACTGGTATTAGAGTTGGCTCTGAATGAAACGTTTTATATTCGAAACTTTCTTCCACGCCAATGTTTCTCGCGCGATAACAAGCTACACTCTTGTAAATTCAGGGACCATGTTAGTCAATCTACACCCATCTTGTAGTCGCATATCATGTATCCAATTTACACCCTCCTCTT